>JAQIXJ010001061.1:0-24054 GCA_034700185.1 Phthiracarus laevigatus | reverse complement strand
AACAAACTTTATTATACGTATGAGTAAATTTCGTAATAAGCTTATGCTGCACATCGATTGACTCTACAAAATTATAAACCAAAGCTCAATCAATATTTGATAATTAAATTGACAAATTTTTGTGAGAGTATCAAAACTCAAACTTTTTTAACAGAAAATCAGAATTATGAATGAGTGCGAAAATTTAATTTTTTACAAAAATAATTGTTGATTGAAATTCAAATCGACACAATCATACATTATATGGTATTTATTATTTGGTCGAACATATATAATCAGTTCATCGAAACCTCTTAACTTAACGACACTAACATAATGCTATTATTCGAAACTTTCCACTAATTTATAAGATTTTAAAAAATAATAAATGATTGCGTGTTTAAAGAAAGCACACAAATTCTTAATATTTCCACTAAAATTACAATTAATTCCAGACATTATACTGTAAATAATGAATAATAATCACATATAATTAAAATGCATAAAAAATTGTCATTTCAACATTTAATAAATAAGTACAAAAATTTACATTTTTGTTTTTTTCAGTGCAAAATAGAAATTAGTAATTTAATAAATATAAACATATAACTTATATTCGGATGATAACAAAGAAAAAAACAAATACTTTGCTAATAAATATATGGACAAAAAAGTTTCAACTTAACGTTAAATACAGAACTATACATCAAACAGTATAAATGATTTACCAAAATATGCGTCAAAACACTTGCGATAAAAACATTCACACGTTTGATACATAAATTAAAGCGAATTTTTATAACTAAATTTAAATCGAAAAAATGAAACAGTCCTATGATTTAGAGGCCGGTCATGCGATTCTAACGCATTCAACGGCAGAATTTAAAAATACTAAATAAAATAAGACTAATTACTATATCACTATCAAAGTTCTTCTCTAACGTATTTCGGTTTCAACTCTTCTATCCTTCGGATAAACTCAGCCTTTTCGATGCATCCATCGCACACTTCGTCCCAATCGGATAACACTTTCTTCAGGTCACGAACTCTCAATTTTTTCAAATCTACTGTTTTCAAGTCAATTGTTTTCTCTGAATTTATTTCGAAACAAAATTTAAAATCAATATTAGGTAATCATAAAAATGTAGTGCAAAGGAAACAAACAAACAAATAAATAAATAAATAATATATAAATAATGATTACAAACCATATCTCAAATCGCATATTTGCGGGTCTTTTTTGGAGAGCTTTTCGCACACTTTATCGGCAGGTAAGCCCCAACTCAATGGTTTCGACATTTCACCCAATATTTTCGTGGCAGACTCTTCCAGACCTCCGATGTAATAACACTTTTTATCGGGAAATTTAAAAAAAGTGAAAAGTTATATAATTAGTTATATAAACAAAAAACAGATTAAAGGAAAAATAGAGCATCAAATTTTTTTTCAAAAGAAAGTAATTATTGCCTAACTGTTACTTACGAATCGATTTTCCGCTTTTTTCGATTCAAGACAAAACTGTTTGAACTTTTCCTCAATCAACTCGAACGACGATTTGTCACTGCTATCCAGTCTATTGATTAACTTATTGATGACACCGACGCATACTATTATTGAGGACAAGACAAAAAAACCGATTATTATAACATAACAGCATTGGATTAATAGAGCGTAACATTAGAATCGAGAGTTTCCGTCCAATTATTAAGAACATTAAGAAAATGAATGAAACATTTGAGATATGAATGAAATTATAATTCCAATACTGACCTTCGCATTGTCCCTCACGAAGAGATTGAGATACACGTGCACAGTATAGTAATAGCAATATAATACTGCTAATTACTGTTAATTGAATCATTTCGCAACTAAATTGTTGGATTACACCACCAATAAAACAATAATTTACGATTTGAGTTACGAGTTTGAACCAAAAATTCGTATCGATATACGAATAACGATTAATTCAACCCAAATATCATATAAAACAATAACTTTATAAATATTAATAGAAACGTTTGTTGGAAACGTTTCTCCCAAATCGGATTGTAAATTAAAAATACGTATTATTAGTTAAAATCGACGTAAAATAGTTGGAAACACAACAAACTACAATGTAATGCGAGTTAAATAGAACATTCAGTCATTCATATATGTTTTGTATGTGTGCCGGCGTTTTCGCATATCTGTGTGTTGTGTCACGTGTGCCACCAATACGCTCATTGATTGGCGTTTATATGCGTTACGCCACACAATTGGATTACGTTAAGCAACATCTGATTTGTCAGTAACTCATTGGTTTGCAGAGATTATGCGCTTTTCAAACCATTATGGCGTGAACTGTTGGCGCCTTTTATTATCGTCAATCAAACCCAACACACTATTCAAATGAAAACATAACAAACAAAAACAATATCATTAATCAAATTAAGGGCGCATTTGAATTGAATGAATTTAAGTTAATAATAGTGTTGAAAGAATTGATGAGTATTAATAATGCCATTTAAAAAGAAACCGATTGTTATTCGAAACCAGATCACCAATTATTTTCGATGTGCGCCCAAATTGGTATCAATGGACGAATCAGGAGACGATTGCCTCATATATGAACCAATTGAGAAGAAAAGACGAGAAGATAATCACAACGATTATGATTATGATTCCGACATTCAAGTGATTGATGAAAATTTCGACAAATGTTTCGATGAAAGCGATGTTAAATGGACTCTGGATTCGCTGATCGATAGTGTTGAAGCAGGTATGCAAACACCGAATCAGCGATGTTGTAATCCAGATAATAGACAGTTTGGTGATGACTGTAAAAGTGATAATTTTCCACAAAATAACGACAAAGACAACGATTCGACGAACGAAACTCAAGTAACGTTTGATCTGATCGAAGATTGTTACGCATCCAACGCGCATATAAACATATTGATGACCGCAGAACAACTCAAAGACGTTTGCAAAACTTTCAATTTAACTCCTGTTTTAGATTATGATTATCGCGAACACGCAAAACAGCGGAACAAACCATTGAAGAACGAAGCGGTATATGAGGTCGAATGCATATATGATGCAAGTTTCGAAAATGGTACCAATAAAGTGATTTATTTGGTTAAATGGAAGAATTGGGCCGAAGAATACAACAGTTGGGAACCATTGAGTCATTTAACTAATTGTATTGATTTGATCAACGAATTTAAAGTTACAGAGAGATCAGACATATCAAATATCACCCAAATTTATCGTAACTTTCATCGACTAAAAGGAATTATCGAGGATTTATATGATAAGAAAATGGACGAAAGCACTGAATTGACACTACTATTGAAATTTAGTTCGGTTTCAGTAAAAGAATTTCAATACACTAAAGCGCATAAGCAAAGGCTGCGAAATCAGTTTAAAGACAGCTGCAGCAAGATTTTAGATAATATGGTTAACACAACTAATGCTAAAACGCGTATTTCGATGATGACTAAAGCGTTAAATAGTTTGGACCAAACGTTTCGTATTACACTCACGTTTCATACTTTTGATCAATTTTTCGCGTTTTACGAGAAGCGACGACATCTACAATACAAGATAAATAAATGGGAGCAAAATATTAATAAGATTATCGAACAGGAAAAAGAGGGCGAAACTATGAGAGTAGAGAACTATGTGGACCTGGAAGTACCGCCAAGTGATTTGCATTATATCGCGAAATGCAAATCATTCGACAATTCGATCACTGTTTGCGATGATCCGCCAATTTATTGCGAATGTGTCGATTGCGAGCAAAATCAGTCTTCGTGTTGCGTTTCCATTCACGAGAATCCTATTGTCTACACTAAAAATGGTATATTGAGAGTGAATCAGAGGAAAGCGATTTACGAATGCAACAAAAAATGTAAATGTAACGAAGACTGTATCAATAGAGTGATTCAAAAAGGGAGAAAGGTATGCATATCTATACAGTATAAGCTTATTGTCATCCGAACCATATTTGATTTGCTTATTTCAGCACAAATTAGCGATATTTCGAACGGACGACGGAAAGGGTTGGGGCGTTCGAGCGTTAGAACCTATTCTAAAAGGTTCTTTCGTTATGGAGTACGTCGGAGAAATCATAACCGTTGAAGAGGCTGATAAAAGAGGGAGAATCTATGACGCGGAAGGGCGTACTTACCTGTTCGATCTCGATTATATGCCCGATGATGACTCCGATCAACACAAATACGTTGTCGACGCCACTAAGTATGGAAATATTTCCCATTTCGTTAATCACTCGTGTGATCCAAATTTGGACTCGAAAGTTGCGTGGATTAATAATTTGGACCCATTTATGCCACACATTGCTTTATTTGCTGTCAGACACATCAGAATCAATGAAGAGCTGACATTTGATTACAAAATTAATGGTAAAATCAAGTTACACTTATGTACTTTTTATTTAATTTTTTAAATTCGCTATCCTTTACAAAAAAAACAACTCAAATCACACTTTAGTTCACGGGATTACTGAAAACAAAGAGAACTGTTCTGTGGTCGAAAATGCGAGAGACTCCATACGAAGCGAATGTCTTAATGGAGAAACTGTCGGCAATTATTCGGAAACCGGTGCTGACAGCGATGACAGCGGAATATCACTTAATAATAGTAAAACATTAAAAAGTTCCATAAATAATGAAAATCATTTGGTACGAGTAAAGTGTAGATGCGGTGCACTTAAGTGCAGAAAATATTTATATTAATATTTTAATAATAAAATGTTTCGTTTTTTCGCAAAAATGATTTTTTCAAATTAAATATTGTAAATCTTATGATTTTTTAAATACAGAATATTACGTTAAATGGAAATTTTATGTTTTGTTTTTTTATATTTCGCATTCATTCATTCATATTTTTTAGTTCAATATATATCTTCATAATAGAATATGCCTAAGAATACATATCGTAAAGAGATTCGTCTTTTAGTATTCATACGTTTTGATATATAAAATACTAATATAGCGAAAATCTTCTAAAATATCTATCATTAATCGTTTTTGTTTAATTGTATAGAGTTTTTGGTGAGTATACTGTTGTCATTTCTTAAACGATACTTGTAATGGTTTTCCAGAATAGTTGTAACCATTAAGCGCAGTGATAGCGTTGAGTGCTTCGTGATAATTCTTCATCGTAACAAATCCAAATCCACGACTCTCTCCCGACTCTCCCTTTCGAATGACATTACATCTGACAACTTTGCCATACGTCGCAAACAGTTCACCCAAAGTGTATTCATTAGTTTCGGGCCCAATATTATATGCGAATAAAATAAATCCCCCTTTTTCTGCGTTGAATCCGTTGTTGAGTGGAGGAGCGCTTTGATGTATAATGGGTGGAGGCGGTGGTGGAGGTGGTGGTGGGGGAGGAGGTGGAGGTGCCATTTGTTGGACTGACGCTGACGGGTATGACAATGGCGTATGTGATGGATAATTTTGGTATGATTGTAATGATGATTGAATTGGTGACATTGGATTAAAACGATGATCACGATTCATATGAGGCATATGCCTGATTGGGCCGCCAGACGGATACGCTTCGTATGGTAGTTGTGTGTACGCGAAACGCGATGTGCCGTATGGAAGACCACTCATACTCGATGGCGCAGCTGGTGCTGAATGTACTGAATGCGATGCACGACTCATCTTCGAACTCGAACCCGACGACCGATGCTAAACACCGTTAGAATTAATATTATTAATTGAGATTACGGTAAACAATTAAGAATATACAATGTACGGTATATATTAAGTTCTTTTAATTGTTAAGGTTCTTAACCAACAATCAATAACAACAACACATCCAATTTTATAATTATTACGTTATAATTACTAAATTGTAAAACTAATATCAAATATGTAACTTAAATCCGTCTGAAAGTACGTATGAATAGAGAAGAAAATTATTTATTTCATTTAATGGCACTCATTTCGTGACAAATTGGTTTTAATAACCAAACGCTTATACGTATATTACATTTATCTTCTATATTCATATTTCAAAGCAATTAATATTATTTGAAATCAATTAACGACTCATTTGCTAACAAATCTAGTTAAGAACGTTTAAAAGAACTTTAAAATATATATAACAAAACTTGCTTTGAAGTGATATGATAACATAACAGTAATAAAAGTAGCAGTAATACAATACTTTATAAATTATTATACAGTATCTTATAATAAACCGGAGTTAATGAGTAGGAAATAATATTTAATATGTACTTCACTTTATTTACTAGTCATTAAGTGGTTAATGTAAATATTTTACAATAAAACTTTTATATTAGCAGATATTAGTTTTTAAGTTCAAACTGCGAGTTTTAATTCTTTTTGTCGATGACATTAAGTCAAAAAACCGAACTTAATAACTGTTTAATAATTATTCTGAACTTCCAATTTGTACGAACGCTTAATATTGCAATATGTTTTTTCTCAAAAGTTCAAATTTGGATGTAGTTTATTCAAATCACATCTTATTCAGCCATAAATAAATGAATTATTATTGACTGTGTGCTAAAAGTATATTATCTATAAAAAATTGGTAATAAAACCCAGCGATTTTATTTCATTTTCGGTTTTTTGTGTGTTCTACGATAACTAATTTTTCAATTATTTAAATACTAATTTAATGTTTGTAATAAATATATAATAGTATGATAGTTCGTTCATTTATAACAGTTTACTTTATAATCTCACGTAATTAAGGTTTCTAATAACAATTCGCGATAAAAAATTATTTTCAATAAATTTAAATTGAAACGAAAAATTATTTTTTGAAAGATCGCATATTAATTAATTAAATAAAATGCATATTAAAAGAAAAAAGTTAAGTCGATTAAACAGAGATTAACGCTTATCAATATCACTATGAGATTAAAACGAGCTTAAATATAATAATAGATTGACGTACACTTTACTAATTAAAACCTAATTATTAATTATTCAAACGTGTATTCGATTTACGAAATAAAAATCCGGATTAAATACATTAAAATACGTTTCGGAATATAATAAATAACTTATAAGCTCTGTATGCATAAAATTAAGGAGCCTTCGATAACGTTTGTATTTTATGCATAGAAAGCTTATACAGTGGTAGGTTAACAACATGCAAGTTATTCAATATATTCCGAATCAAATTGTAATTTATTTAATCCGATCTCGTTTCGGAACATATTAAATAACTTATACTTTGAATGCATGAAATACGAAATATTTTCGAACGTTCCTTAATTGTTGATCTTAAGAAAATCACCAAACAATGGTGAAAAAGAGCGACAAATCTGACACATATCGCACCGGTTCTCACAGAATAATTGACAACACAAAAAAAACAACATTATTTGAATGGAAACGCATAATTTGAAATTTTTGTTGACATTTTAAATTTAAAAATATATATTAAAATTCTAAGAATACAAAACGTTTTGTTCTAATGATTTAAGGAACTCATTTAACTCCGATAAAACTAAGTGCCGGTAATAGCGTAACGAATTTTTAAAAAAATAAAAAAAAATACTTTTTGTGCGTTATCGATAGCGAACTTCACACTTAAACCATCGTTAGCGCCGGGAAGTACTTTTCCATTCATGGCTTCAATGGCAGCGATCGCTTGTTCGTGCAGATCGTAGAGAACGAAAGCCACGCCACGGTTACCAACGATACGGCACTGAATAATGTTACCGAACGGCGAAAATAACTCCTTTATGTCGTTTTCACTATAATTGGTGGGCAAGTTCTTCACGTAAAGGTTAGCCTGTTTTATACTATCACCGCTGGGTCTGGCGTACGCCACTTTGATCTTCTTATGATCCACTAAATATCCGTTTAATGAAGATATGGCTCTTTCAGCGTCTTCTGCCCTTAAATAGTCCACAAAACCGAAACCATACGAATAACCGGTTGATTTTTTTCGTATGATTTTGGCAGACCTAATGTCACCGATTTGGGCAAACAGTACGCGAAAGTCTTGATCTGTCATATGTTGCGGCAAATAATTGATTATTAAATTGGTCTTTGAATTATCGATTTCAGGCTCCACTCCGTTAGTATTGTTTGTTGACATCATTTTCACTATAATTCAATACTAATTACGCGCATATTTAATAAATTAATCATCGAAACTGAGCGCCAACTTTGTGTCAAATTTGATTTGATTTGTTTGTTGTTTATTCAGAATTTAGTTTTGTTTAGTAAACTTAAATCGTCGATAACAATAATAAGTGTCACAAAATGCGGCAAATCGTCATTATTTGTTGATTGAATGACATGTTTCAAAATACTGGATCAAACGCACGATTAACTAAAATAAATAGCTATTTATTTATTTAAAATCGTAATTAATTTGTGAGAGTAATCGTGAATAACCGCTAATCAATACGAAATAGTTTTTTTTCTCGTTATTTTAAAATAATGGCAATTGAAAAGCACATCAAAGCGTGCATTGAATGAATGGGAATGGCGTGAAGTATGAACACTGTGAAGCCTATACAAAGTATACGCTGTGTGTGTGTTGTGTGTACTGTTATTTCAGTGATTGCAGTACGATGTCTCACATGTTCCCATGTTCTCCATTACTGTATGCGATTATTGCCTGCAATGCATACGCGTATTGCTGTATATTACCATACAATACGTTATGACTCTCCGCATTAAATGATGAGTTATCCGTCAAACCTATTGGCTCATTATTTGCAATTTTGATAAATATTAAACTTACGATTAATATAACGAAAGAACAAAACAGAACAAAAATGATATGTTTAATCGCTAATTAAAGAGCAATGCGCGTAACAATAAATGTTTCATTAGTTTTTGCGTTCGTTATCATTGATTTGTTTATTCGAGTGAATTGCGGTGGAGTTCGGAAAAGTATGTGGATTTTGTTGTGATCGAAATGATGTAAAGTTTTGTTAAATGCTATGTTATTGTTGATTAATGGATAGTTGGCTCATCGATCTCGTGTTACACGTGTTCGAGCAGGAATGGGACCGACAAGAACTGTCACGACCCGTTCAATCCAGCGATGTCTAAATACATCGAAAGTTGTAAAGTTCCCAAACCTCTACACGTTGGCGTATTTCCGGCCAGATTTTGCGTTAAAGTTAAAGGAACTACAGGTTTGTTACATCTATTTATATCGATTTTATTATTATATTTTTAACTAAACATTTGTTTAGCGCTAAAGCTTTATGTATTATCCAAACTGAAATTAATTAGTAATATATAATGGTATATAAATAAGAACTTTGTCTGAAATTTTTAATCAGCATTAGATCCAGACGTCGATAATCATTATCTCTATTTCGGAGTTTTGGTGTTCAGAAAATTTGCTCAATATTATAGGGTTGGAGTAAAATTAAAATTTTGATTGGGAATGGAGTGGAGTTTGCTTTGAGTTTCATAAAAAATTGATTGTGGAAAATTTATTTCCCACTCAAATATTTCCATAAATTTGTTGCAAACCGTTATTATTTTTTTTTAATTTGCAAAGAATTTTTCATTAATATCATTAATAAACTCTTTAAACAGTATTGTCCACTTTTTATGCAATTGTTTATATTAATCGTATTTTCAAATATAACTAGAGACCAGCGGTAATATATCTAATTTCTACCAAAATATGTAAATAGGTTAATCCCAAAACAAATTTCCTGTATATTTTGGGGGTTTAAAAATTCTTTTATTTTACATTTTTACAATTTACTTTACTGTAAGTGGTTTATATGAGTTTCAAATTATCTTGAATGATTTATTTAGATTAATTTCATTGAGCTAAAGATAAGCTATAGAGTCGAAGGTATTGTATCGGTTTATTAATTTTACAAAAAATCTCAAAATACTTTAAATTCCAATTTTGCGTTTCAACAAATTATACGGGTTAGCAGTGGATACAGATACGAGTTAACCTTTTTTTTATGTCTGGAAGATTGTACTTTTATAAGAAAATCAATTAATTTCATGGATCGCAAAAATATTAAAAGATTGTTGTTAAGGCTATTTTTAAATCAATAGTTATATCGTAGCATTCAATGTATTAATGTTCGCATTATTTATTTTTATTGACATTTGATATGTCAATATTATTTCTAGAAGTGCTTTGAATAAATCAAAATATATATTAAATAAAAACAAACTCAGATTCTGCACATAATACACGCATAATAACTTCATTAACAAATTAAGTTATTTCATATAAATATTTGTATAACATAATTGTAATAAAATCTGTTATCATAAATATTAATATTAATCATAATTTAAATATATGATAGCAGTTAACGAAACTTATAATTTTTAGCGCACTTTCTCTCAAAGTCGAGCTTATGAATTTGACCAATTGGTTTGTCTGTCTGCACGTTTCTCTGTGGACTGTATTAAAGTAGAATTGAGTTTACATATAATTTCAATGAAATAAATGCCTAATCTTATTAAATTTATAACAATATATTCATCAGCCAAAGATTTTAGTAGAAAGTGAGCGATCTATAAATATGTCGTTCTTGTTTACTCTTTTAATAATTTAATTTTTACAAATAAACTAGATATTTAAAAAATACGCAATTTATTATTATTGATAACTGTATCATATTTACAAATCAAATTAATGATAAAAAACATTGAAATTTGTTGGGAAAGCCGGGAGTGGAGAGGAATTAGTGATACGCACGTGTTCTATAGATAACATGGATAACCAATGCGGCAATTTTAGGTTCGAAAACGATAAGCTCCAGGTATTTGCGCATAAATCAATCATTTATATGGTTATTTATTCCATATTTTTTTTATTACTTAGGGATGCATACTTACATGGTTAGTATTATTTCAATTCGATATTCTTAATACTACTATATGTTATAATATTGTAATTTTTAACTAACGTTAAAACAAATAATCTCAAAAATTAGTGATTACGACGGATGTAACGGTTCAAGAAGATTAGCGGCGAATCAATTTGTTTTTAATGTGATTAGCATACTATTAACCATAGTTATTATAATGATATAGCATTACATGTTAAACAACTTTTAAATAATTTAATAATTAGGGTTTTAAAATTAAAAATATACGCACATTTCATTATTATCTGTAAATTCTGTTATCATTTACGTTTTTTGTTGTCCAAATAAAATGTAATGATCAAATTAAATATACTGTACTAGAGTTAAAACGTGTTATTATTATATTAAGTTAATCCTAATACTAATCCTGATCCATCGGTTCTATTTGATCGATTTCTGCGTCCATTGAATTGCACTCAGATGTCAGCTGTGATTGTGAGCTACTATTTAACTCACTATTGTTCGTAAAACAAGAACCACAATAATCCATTGGTGTACTCGTATCCGTATCATTGTCTTCGGTATTATCCCGTTCTTTGGATGGCGCGCTAACCTTCTCATCTGGTTTTTCTTTTTCTGGTGGTATTTCACACAAACTAGTCGTTGATGTACTTTCGCCATTAAATACTGTGTCACTACTGATGACTTTCTGTTTCTTCGAAGCGGTTTCGCTATCATCCAAACTGTTTTTGATTTTTGTTTCACTAATCAATTCATTTTCGCTCGAATTTTCAACTACTTCTTCATTACTGCTATTAACTTCGTCTTTCTCTTCTTTTTCATTTACTAATGGTTCTACACTTTCATCCGTATTATTAATAACATCATTATGCGATTCTTCATTTATTATACTCTCAGCAGACGAGTCTTCTTTCTTTGAATCATCGCTTTTATCCGTATTTGGAGCGACAGTCGAAATATTGTCAATCGAATCAATTTGCGGATTTATCGTTTCCAAATCGGAATCGATATGATCTTTGTCCGATTCGGTATTAGTTTCAGATACCGATAATTTCTCAGTTGTTAAAGAAGTACAATGAGTGGAAGTAATGAGCGAAAGCGATGATGATTTATCGAATGAATGAAGATCTGAAACTACAGATAAAGGCGTGGAAGGGCTCGAAGCGAATACAGTTGTAAAACTATCCAATTGTTGAAGTGGAGCCAAATGTTGATTTGGTGGCGAGTTTGTAGTCGGAGATAATGGCATTGACGTCGGAGACACTGGAGAGCTATTTAAATGACACTTAAGCTGATTAGTGTCACTTATATTGTCTTCGGTTGGTTGCGAAACAACTTTATTCTCACTGTTTTCTTCTGCGACACCGTTTACTAATTGCAAAGATGATGACAATGATGATGAAGACGAAGTAACCGGTGATGTTAGCGGTGACGCGTTTGTGGCCGAATGAAGAGCCGAAAACAGACCCTTAAAACTGGATGTTGTCGTGTATTGCAATTCATCGCTATTTTGTAACGTTTCATCAAAAATTATAAAATAGTTTTAACAAATAAAACAAAAAGGTATAAACTCTCACCAAATCAACGATTTTGGTTCAACAGTGCTCACCACAAGTATATTCTTCTCGATACCTCTCATGAATTTATCGGTTCGCTTGTAATGTTTGGTTGGATTAGTGATGAGTTCGCACAGTCGTTGTATAGTGAATGGCGTGGACGCGAATGAATCGATTGATTCGAGTATTTGTGACTTAAGTTCGTCGAAATCGAATGGTTTAACGTTAGGAAGTGGTGCCAAATCATCGGTCGGACACTTCTCGTTAAACTCGTCCATCACTAGATCCAACTTTCGCCGCAACAATGGCTGCAACTTATTCCACGTAAATCTAATCGATTGCGGAAACAAAAACAAACATTTTCTCAAATCATATGAACGAAACGGCAATCAAATCACGATTGTATACATAGTATCGCCGTTTTGCGCCACTCTTTCTAAATATCGGTTAAGAATGTCCGGAATATCGGAAGCGATTGTGCACTTCTTCTTCTCGAAATCTGTGAACAAATATGGATTAAGATTCAAACAATTCGATTGATTGGATGGATGACTCACTCGACAGTTCCTCCATTAATAGCTCGCGATTTAATTCAACCATATTTTTCATTAAAAAACGAAAACAGTGCGCAAAATGTGCAATAAATTTAAGTGAATTAAAAAATCAAAATTCGAGTACAATTGTAAATGAAAAAACAAATCGCAAAAATTAGTTTGATTGATGTTTATATAAGTTAAACGTTAAAAATCGATTAACAACACAAACACAAAACAACACACATATTTGACGAAAAGTGATTCCCAAACGTGAAATAAAAAACCTGTTTTTTGTGCTGAAAACACACTGATATTACAGTAAACGCTATTGTATATCATACGGTAATTATGCAATTTTAAAATTAAATATTTAAGTAAAAGATTAAAACAGATTTAATATTAATTTAAAATATTTTGATAAATTTTTTGTATGTAAACAAAGACCCAGTTATGGTTTTGAATAATTGAAAATATATAGTTTTTATCAGACTAACATTATATCTGGATTATATTGGAAAATTCGTCACATATTATTGAGTGCTTTTACAGTACAATACTTATACTTATAATAATGAGCGATATTACGATTTTGTACGTCATTTATTACGTCAGCTAATGTAGATTAGTAGACAAATGTAAGATTAGTTAACGTTAACGAAAAACTTGAATTTTTATTAGTGTTATACAAATTAATAAAAAAAGTTTTAACTCAATACTTAATGGGCGCTAATTAATCTTTTATAAATATAATTAATAAATCTAAACAAAACTTAAATATTTTTAAAATTAAATTTTTTAATATAATCAAATTAAATTTACATTAGTTGAAAATTTAAGCTGAGCTTATTTGGTAGGCTGATAGGTAGGTCGTAGGCTTAGGCTCCAATAAATTCTATAGACTTAGCACTAGGCCAGCCTCTAACTCCTTACGTTAGGCTTACTCGGTATGCTCTTAAAAGAATAATATTATATAAAGTTAGACAATAAATGTAACATAAAAACTTTTTTTAACTCTTTTCAATGTTGCACATTTTATATTAAAATTATTAATTTTTAAAAATAAAAAATATTTCATAGAGCCTAGATGTTAAGGAACCTATCATAATAGGAACCTACTAATAGGCTCTAGGCTTAGGCACCTAAAAACATTGGTTATAATTTCCTATGAATGCTTCAAGTAAACTAGAGATTAAAGTTTTAGTCGAATTTCCCTTTTTTAAATTTTTTCCTATGGTTAGGCCAAAATTTATTTTATTTATTTGTGTTACTATAGCGGCCAACTGGTGACCTTTCAAATCAGCCATTATCGCTCACATGTAAAAATTTACGATACGTTTATTTTAATTGGACCATTCAAATCGCGCATTTCTAATCATATAAATTTGGTAGTCGTTGATCATACGTTGATTTCATATTTTATTATTTTTCATTCTATTATTTGTGTGAAAAGTAATGGATGGGAAAACGGATTTGAGTGATACTGTTGACGCTAAAGGTATTGAACAGATTGAACCATCGAATACCGCTTCCGCACAATCAATATCACAATCACGTCCACAACACTCACACAAATGGGAAGCCGACCCACAACTGTTGGAAGCATTGATGTCAATGGGTATTTTGCGCGACACTGCCATCAAATCGTTATTCTACACGAATAATACTTCCGCGGAATTAGCGATAACATGGATTTTTGAGAATCCAGACGTAGAGTTAGCGAACAGCAGCACTGCTAACGAAGTGGACCAACATTTGCGTGATTTAAATTTATGTAATGAATGTAAAATGGTTTTCGTAGTTAACTGCAGTCTGGATATGGGTGTGGGGAAGATAGCGGCACAGGTGGCACACGCGGCCATTGCCATCCATTCCATACTTTTAGAACAACAACTAAAGTTTGGACAATCATTGATGCAATGGCTTGAGTGCGGACAAACAAAAATTGTACTAAAAGGGCAATCAACCCAACAATTAATAGATTTAGAGAGAAAAGCGATATCACTTGGATTACCCACTCATTTGGTTGTGGACGCGGGTCGCACTCAAATCAAATCGGGATCCACTACTGTTCTCTGCGTGTTCGGTAGAATCGATTTGGTCGATGAAGTGACCGGTTCTTTAAAGTTAATGTAACTTAACGTTTGCGGTTAATACAGATGATAATGCATTGTCGTTAATGTTACTGCGTATCGATATTTATGAGATTATTTAATATTCGTTAGTTAAGAACATTGTCATATAAAAAATACTCTCAAACCAAAATGGCTTTTTATTATTTATAATAAAGAAATTGCAAAAAAAGTTATCGAATCATAATTACAGTACAGTTTTAATGAAAAGTTTACACAATAACTATTTTAATGAAATGTGATAATTATTTATTTGAGTTATAAAACAAAATGTGTTTTAAAAAAATTCTTAACATTAAAAAAATAATGGCGTTATATTTAATGTTTATTCAGTCCACTTATGAGTACATTTGGGATCAGTGCACACATAATAGAGCCTCATATCGTCTTCAGCGCGTCGTGACTGTCCCTGAAAGAAAACCGCCTCTTTGTGACTGCATTGCGGACATGGATGCTCTTTAGTACGCGGAAGTGTCGGATCGTGTATCACATCCGCAACAATACGAGCCAATTCACTAATTTTATTAGAATAATAATATAATTAATCATATAATAATATGATTTAAATAATGGTGAGTCACTTACTCGACCTCATGAGTTATCTTATTGACGTAAACGCAATTATTGTCTGCTATTTGTTTGTAATCACAGTTTCGACACTAAAAAATATTGATATGCAGTGATGTACAGTACTATGGTTTAAATATAACACTTACGGCATATAGGAGTACACGCGTGTCTTTGTCTTCGCGCGGATATAACATATTATTACTGAAAAACATTATGAAATTACAATTAAATCTATTATACTTATATCTAATGTTCATTATTATACCATTCCTGACAAAATTTGATGCCAACAAATTTAGGCCCTTCTTTAACGGCACTGATCTCTGGCACAACTCTGGGCATATCGTCAAATTAAAAGATAAAGTAATTGACCGAAACTCAAAACGTAATGCGAGTCAAAACAAACAAACAACAAGTTAGTACGCGTTACGATAGCAACGCATAGTAATCATCGCATCAAACAAATGCTGAAATTTAGAGTACAAACACTAACTAAATTTAGGATATTATTCAATCCACATTAACGCCATAACAAATAATTATCGTTTCCATATAATATTGATTAGTATTAACTAAAGCATATTAATACCGATTAATACTCGAACACTTTAAAAATGCGTGATTTGTACGAATTTGTGCCAATATTTCGGTTACCATCGGACGTATCAATAGAAGTGTGTGTTTGCGGCCAATCATCGAATGGCATCACTTTCGCCATGTCTTGCAATAATTATAACATAATTATCTATCATACTATAACCATAAATACTGGCCATTATATGAACCACAATGCGATTGCACGCAACAATAATTTAATTGTTCGACAATTAAAAGTTGACAAAACGAAAGGCAGGATTACTGGTATGTGTTTTAACGATAGCGCAACACATCTCGTATTAGTTTCCGACAATTCTTCAATTGTATTGATTTCAATCACTAAACTTCTTCAAAGTAATTGCGACGATTCGCTCGATTTTGACGCTAAAATCATCGAAACATGTTCGCTAATCAGTCCAACAGCTATTGTTTGGTGGAGTAGTTTAGACAAAACCAGTGATATCGCGATTGTCGGCAATGATTTCGGCGAAATTAGTTTTATTGATATTAAAACTGGGACCGAAATGGGCGGAACTTACGTTCAAAATTCGGTAAATTGTCTTAATATCATAAAAGATCGTTTCGGTATTAGTCTTGTAATAACGTGTAAGAATGAAATGCAATGGAGAATGACTTTGGAACAAACGCGTAGCTCTCAAACACTTAATACCAATCAAACGGGTCCTCAACAATATTTTGTGTGTTTCACGACATCCAACGACGAAAAGGAAGAAATCGGTCCCAATAATTGTTGGAATACTAAACCGATTCTAATTAATATGTCTGACGATCAAACAATAGAGGAAACAAATATAATACGAACTAAAATAGTGTATCAAAATCCCTATATATTAAGCATTTCGGAATCATTGCTGGAAAACTACGAATTCGGGCAAATTGTGTTGCGAGTAATACCGAATCATGAATTTAATTACACGTACGCGTCATTTCTTACAAAATATATAATACCGAAGTGTTCTTCGGACGTGATTATCAGTGCAATATTAACCGATCGTTTGATTTTGATTTGTTCGGCCAATGAATGTTTTATAGTGTCGCGAGAGTTCGCTGACGCGAGGAAATTAGCCAAACTTAATAGTATTATACAGAAATTTAAATTTGAATGCGAACAGTTTGTACACGTTTTCCATGCGCCAAATACTAATAAAGAACAATTGTTAGACTCTTTTGTGATATTTAATAGTCATTGTATTTATGAATGTCGTCCAAAGAATAGTTGCCAACAACTGTTTACTACAGTTTTGACCTCACCGTCATTAACAATAACAAGCGAAGCTACCGTTGCAATTAAAGCGCAGAGATTCGCTTCTATGCTTGGCTTAAATTTGAGTTCACTCTATGAAGAGGCCGCTAATCTATGTTTGGAGAAAAGCCAATTCGCGAGTGCCGTACGGTTTTATCAATTGGCAAAAACACCTCAGATTAAGCGCATCGCTAACTTCGTATCATATGGTTATTTGAGTCAAGTTATAGCGTATATAGAAATTCTATTTTCGACCAAATGTCACGAACTTGAAGATCAGGATAAAATGCATTTCGCGAACATTGCGGTTAACTGTCTGGTTCAGCAATTGCTCGATAAGAAGGTTAATAGCGATGAAACGGTTACAGTAAATAGTTTAAAATTGTTTCTTAGAGATAATCTCTATTACGACGAAAGCGTTGTTTTGCGTTTACTTGTTGAACAAGGGTTGTATGATTTAGCGGAGTATTGCGCACATTTGCGAGCGCAGTATTCATTGTTACTTAATTATTTGCTTAAATGCAGTTATCTTCGAGCGCAGGCTATTTCGCAGCAACAGTACGATTTCATATCTCAAAGTGATTACAAAGATTTCTTATTTAATACCAATAATTTAAATTTAACTTATTTAAACTGTATTACGTCAAAAGAAGTTACGTATGCGCTTATTTTGCGTCGAGATATTATCGCAAATTATTTACGTTTCGTTGTAAAGTTATTGCCAAACTTGAATATGCCTTTTCTAATCAAATTAGCGGTAATTTTCGATCCGTGTCGCTCTGTTACCCAATTATTGTTGAATCGGGTTTTAGCTTATTATAAGCAATCGTATTTAGATGTGGATAATACGGAGGAACAGTTTATTCAGAAAAAAGATGTACTCAATTTTTTTATTTTCGTCGTGTTAATGATTATTCGTCAAACCGGTACTATTAATGTTTTCGATGAAAAGTATATTAGCATCGATTCTTTTATCAAAGACATAACAACCAGCAAAAAAAGGCTTATTATTGAAACGGTGGAAGTATCTGCTGGACAATTTCATTCCGCATATATCTTAAACGGTTGCCTTTATTTGTGGGGTAAATCGCAATTCGGATGTCTCGGACTTTTGACCGACGATAGTAATGTTCCAAGAAGTGTACCAAATCCAACGCGTTTGAATCTATTTAAGGATGTGCTCTCTATATCAGTGAAAGCGGTGTCATGTGGTTCGCAGCACACATTAGTTCTCACGGATTTTGGAGTTTACACGTTTGGTTCTTCGCGTTTCGGTCAACTCGGTCTCGGAAAACAAGTAGTTCTCGCTAGAAATCCGATAATTATTAATAATTTGTTGAACGAAGAAATTACGAAGATAGAGTGTGGTCATTATCATTCCATGGTAATTACGGTCGATGGTGTACTTTACACGTGGGGATGGGGTTTGCACGGACAGCTCGGAAATGGATCCATTGAAGACGTTTATACTCCGACCATTGTTCCTTATTTTAAAGGAATAAAGATTGTTCAAGTTTGTGGCGGATATGCGCATACAATTGGTATGTCGAGAAATCGTTGTTGTAATGTTTTGTAATGTAAATAGTGTTTTGTTAGTATTAACGTTAAATTTGGTTATATATAGCGCTTGATTCTGATGGAGCAGTATATTCGTTTGGAAATGGAACGTACGGTCAGTTAGGATTGAACAGCAGCATTAAACATAGTCTTCCACAAAAGCTGTTATTATTGACGGAACCAATTAGTAAAATATCGACGAAGTATTTTCATTGTTTAGCGTTGACTAGTGATACACAAAAGTTATATCTGTGGGGTTTAAACCCTCAAATGATTCGCATTCAGGCGCACAATAGCCGTAAAGCTCGTCTCAATCAACCACAACCAATTGTTCCGTTTGTGGCAAATCAAGATCATTTGCGGCCAAGTATTGTCGATACCAGTAATATTAATGGTCAAATCGTTAAGTTATGCGCCGGTAATACACACTCTTTGTTGCTGTCAAGTGATGGAGAAGTTTATTCATTTGGAAGGGGAATAGATGGACAACTAGGACATGGAAGGGTCAAAGAATTGAAAGTTCCGTCACAAATCACACCAATGAATGACATCAATATAGTTGATATCGCTGCGGGCTGTGATTATTCGCTCGCTATAGATATTAATGGTGGCATATGGGGATGGGGTCAGAACAATGATTGTCAAATTGGTCCAAAACCAGACTGTAATCTATTATCTAATTTAGATGAGAGTAAAAAAATTTCTATCCGAACCAATCGACGAGTGATAACATTAGTTCCTGGAGGAAGAGTTGTTGAATATGTACCGATTAAAATAAAAATTGTCGAAGAAGTTGAATCATACTGTGATAGTTTGAACTATAGTTTGGACATTAACGCGATGAGAGCGTCCACATTAAGACCAAAAATAAGAGAAATCGATATCTTTAGCGATAAAGATTGTACTGTATTTGACCATCAAATCTTAGCGTCAACATTAGCTTACTATCAAAACGAATTAGATTTAAATTGTGTTCTAAATCGTTGCCAAAATTTTAAGTGCTTTCAAGTGGCAGCTTTTATTTGCGAATTGCAAAAAGACTTTTCTAAAGCATTGACATATCAGTTGCAAGCGTTAATCGTTTCCGATAATATAAAGAAATTGGACTTTGAATCGTTGTGTATGAAAATATTTTGCAAATTCTCGGAGAAAGCGATAGAAAGTGTGCTGGAAATTTCAAAAATCATTAACTTATTCATTCAGTTTTGGTTCGATAACAGTTTATTAACTCAAAATTTGGAAGATTTGCTCGAAAAGTGTTACAAAAATCACATAAACGACTCAATGTTTGGAATTTCATTTTTCAGTTACTTAAGCGACAATGAAAGTATAAAAGAAAAGTTTAGCTCATCGTTTCTTCTCGAAATGGTTGATTTCACTATTAAAATAATGGCGGCTAAACCTGAAAAACTATTTATATATCAAACCGCTATCGAAAAAATTACTTCAAATATTGATAACATATCATTTCCTTCGGAAAAGTTATGGCAAGACATATTATCTCATTTTCAATGCATGACAATATCGAAATCTCAATCAGACACTGGTATCGAAATTGTTCCGTATGAACACGAAATCATATTTTTTACTTGTAGTCATTATTACGGATCGAATGAATTTAAGTTCACAATTCTACCTGATTTTAAGAAAGATATAACCGAAATGAATGGCATCACACAACGCGAAATTAACGAATTATTGCGGATTTATAATGATTTTAGTAAAGAAATTTGGGATAATGTTTGTCCAAAATGTATTATGACTGATGTTAAATCAAAACATTTTTTAATTTAACCTAATTATTATTTATATTAATATTTATAAAAAAAAATATACACTACGGTATAAAAAGCCATTTAGAGTATCACTATATATATACTTCAAAATTTTCTGTCTGTGCATGTATGTTATACCCTTTATAGGTGGCTCCCCTGGGGGCTCAACCCCATCGATACCTATAGCATCAGATCCGGCTCGAAGAGTAGAGTGCACATCAGGTGGTTTTTAGGTGGTTGGACCCCTCCTGAAAAAATGGGGGTGGAAAAACTGTTTCATTAGCATTATAATGGTCCCTACTGAACGTCCACCCACTCAACACCTATATCAATGGATTCAGTTTGAACAGTGACTCCACTGTACGAGTAAGGGAGTTCGAGGGGCCGGCACCCTCTTAATCAGGGGGTAAAAAATAAATTAAAATTTCCCTTCGACACCTAACTTATATCAATCAACTCATTTCAAAAAACGGAGTAAAATGAGGGGTCACTCGAAGGGGTGGGCACCCCCTCGCGGAAAATCTATGCATTCACAATTTATATAAATATTAATAATCCGTAGAAACTTCGTCTTTATTAAAATTCAAAATACCGTAAGCAACAGTTACAGTATACCGATATATTTACATTTATTGCACATATACATTGTGAAAAATAATTCAATAATCTTTCGTAAATTAAGTCTGATAACGCCTTAATCTTAACCTCCGCAAAGTTTCAGCGTCAACATTGCTATTATCTGCATATGAATGAAAATTATAATTGGGTTCCGTTGGATAAGGAGGAGCAGTAGCGGTGGGATAACTCCTATTAGAATTAGAGTTAGACGAACTAAACAGACTTTCTTCTGTAGCTCTTCTGATCTGTTCTTCCTCAGACATCGACGAAGGAAAATAATTTTGGTAATTTCTAGCGTATCCAGTATTTTGCGAGCGATTACTACTGTTATGATTTCTAAAATTGTCGCCAGTATTTGCAAGTAAACCTGTGATATAAAAACGATCAGTGATTGAATCATGATATATACAGGATGGGCATTAACAATGAGACACATAAATGGAGTTTCATTAGTTATTAATATACGTATGTAAGTCACTGTTACTCAACTTAACCGTTAATTACAAAATATTAACACTAAGCTTATACATAAGCTTGCAATAGATGTTTTCCTATTCAATAATTTTTCCTGTAAATTTTAATACGAGTTTTAAGTATGACGAAATAAAAGCTAGAATTTAAAGCAAGTGCTAAGTTGAATATCACTAAAAAAATGCGTATAAAAAGTTTTTAAACCACATTGACTTACTGGACAATTTTCCTATTAAATATTTAAGAGGTCCGTTAACATAAGCCAATCCAACTAATATTCCAGCCAAATGACCAACAAATGACGCATTTGGTGATATTAACTGAATTACGGCAAGTTCTGCCCAAACTGCGTATTTCGAACCAATAGGAATACCCATTATATAATTTACATCGCTGTGGCTATAATGCGTTGTCAACACTTTTAAAGCGAAGATAACGCCTAAATATACAATATTACTGATTATATTATAAGTTAATAGAGTTAATAATTTATTGAATTAGTAAATCAATAGTTACCAGAAAAGCCAACGGCACACGTATGCAGATATGAATTGTTATGAGTTATATTTGCGAGCAACAAATTAAGTATGATATAAGTAAATGATGTGGAAATCGTGAATATAATCAGAGTTATTAGAAACCTAATGGTTCCCATTTCACGTTCCAGTGTTCGACCTTTCCATAAAAACGACACCATATTATAATATAAATGCCAATCGTCTCCGTGTTCTAATTGCGATATAATAAGTCTCAAGTATTTCTTTTTGTTAATTATTGAATCAACGCTAAGACAAACGTCCCAAACGCTATTCCATGGAAGCTGTCAATTGAAAAGCAATCATCGTTTCAGTTATATTTCAATTTAGTAATTTTATCCAACAAATAAACAATACCGGAATGACGCGAAGAAAGAGCAGTATTTGAGCGGCAATAGTGGCACAAGTGATGGGAGGAATGCCAGAGTTGGTGGCCGTTCGCACCAATTCGTTGAGTAATAGCATTAACGCGAATGACGGCACACCACGAGATCCTCGCGTTCTATACATACTTATTGTCGTTGTCTACACAATTAAATTAAAACAGATTTCCAATTGATTTGAGCTGAAAGTTGATCACTATTGACTAGTTTTCCTTTAAAACAAGTCATTTCCAAAGATTGCAAAGCATTTCGCGTTGTGTTTATGTTTGTATGACGATTCAAACAGCTATTGGTAGATCAATGCTGTGACATCATTCAATCAAAACTACAGTAATACTCACATACACTTTCTTCAGTATTATTAATTATTAATAAAATATAGTAAAGTATAAAATTTACCATTTTTAAATCAAACGAGTTTAATAAATTCGTTGTTAAAGAATTTATATAATTTAATTTAATTATTATTTTAAATTTGAATATAATAATTTAAATTTTAAGACAATTATTCTGCGTAACATATACTGATAATAAGCTATCGATAGAAGGACAACACATTCTTTAAAAAGTTTTTATAAGAATGACTACTGATATAACGACAAGTTTGCAATGAGTCAGTTTAAAACTGGTATAACCAATTAAACTTTGCGCTGACTTTAAACTAATTTATTCTGTATTTCTACCTCGCAAAGTGCAATATAACCAAAACTTTTAATGCATTAAGTTTAAATTAAATAAATTGGAAAGATTTTTTGGTTCAAACTTACAGTATATTGTAGTTAAAAAAGTTTTATAAAAATAATTAAAAAAGTTTGCATTATATAATTAGTTTGAAATTCAATTTTTATGCCAAACAATAAATTTAAATGATTACAATAATTATAATAATTTTATAAAAATATCGCTACAATTTCACCAACTCTAAATCTATTGAAGAAAATATGAAAAAATGTTAATAATTTAATTTGGATTTTTATATTTAAAGTGTTAGTCAAATATTAAATTTCTTATTAAAATATGGATTAATTTCAATGGTCTGGGTTTTCGATCGAATGGTTTGATTTTGATCACACATTCATTAAATCATTAGTTATGGATTTCAATACAATTTTTAAGATTTCACTAAAGAGATGTGAAGATTACTGTTTTATTGTGATATGTTTTACTTTATTAAACTTTAATTTCATTTTCTTCTTATTTCAGGATTACATTAACATTTCTCATATCGACATCAACAAAGACAAAGACA
>JAQIXJ010001060.1:0-24061 GCA_034700185.1 Phthiracarus laevigatus | reverse complement strand
TAGCAATTTATATTTTTAAAGATTATTTGCAAATATGTTTCAACTTTATTCCGGTGTTTATGGGGTTTCTGTTCTAATTTTTTATAATTACAATAATTACTAAATATTTGTATCTTAATTAGTTTAATATAATTATAGTTTTATTAATAACAAAAAAATTATATTTTAATATCTAGAAGTTAATACTTAATTTTCTGTAAATTTGAAATTTCGATAGAAATTCTGAGCTAATTCTTAATAAAATAAAAGGATTGAATGAGATTTTACTATTTTAGAGTTATATAATTTAAAAAACAAAAAGTTTTAAAAATTACAACATAATGAAACTTTAAATAGTTACAACGCAAAAGATAAAAATTAGTTAGTTTATACGTACATTTAAACGCTTTGCGTGGAGGCATCATATCTTGATTCGAGTGTTTAGTAATTTGAAAACTCTTATCGTACAACTATCGGACCAATACGTTACAAAGTCAAATAAAAATATAATAATAAAATCGAAACATTTATAGAATGTTAATGTTCACTTTAATAACGCCTTTTAAATCATTAGCTTATGGAATAAGTTTAAGGTTTCATTCAAATCAAAATGAATCATAATATAGTCGAAGGAAACTGCGCCCGTCTGTACGGACTTACTTTAGATCCATATGCTAACCCTCTTTGAGAAAATGGGCTAAAAATTATAAACTGAATAATATAGTGAAAACAATCAAATTTTATTAATCAAATATTATTAAAATGGAAACTAAATATAACAATCTATAATTATGGTAATAGAATAATAACCGGTAGTTATAATATACCGTACGTTTAAATTGTTGCGTTACTACAACAGTGTTAGATTAGAGCATTGAAATACCAACGCATTATTACAATAAACCTATGAGGGAAAATGAGCCGACATTTGTGATTTCTCTAACTTTAATAATGCGTTGTATGTTTTAAACAATCCGCTTATGGATTAGATTTGAATTTCATTGAGTGTGGTTGTGCTCACGTCAGACGGAATCGGAGATATCTCTTGATTCTCGTTCGGACTAATATCGCACTCGAAACAAGACGCGCCAATACTGAAAGGTGAAGGACCAGCTGATGGCAGCTCTGTTGTGCTAAGTATTTCTAAATCATCGGCGGGTGATATGGCTCTACTGTCTGCCCTGTTTGTCTCCACTGACGGCTGATTACTATTGTCAACTCCACTACTAGTGCTCGAATTATCGCAAATTAACGCCGAAGTGGTCGGCAATATATTCATTGCCGCGATTCGCGATTTCGTTTCGATTTTCTTTCGCGACATATCACTATTTCTCATATTTTGCATCACAATTGCCATTTTATTGATCATATTTTGAGGCACAGTAAAACCAGTGCCCATATCGCTGGCATTAACGCCCGACGCGTTCTTATATTCATCAGACTCTATTAGGTCTAAAATATCTTCTTTAATTAATAAGTAGGCTCTGCCGCCCGCAGGAGGCATCAGATGGTTATCATGTAACCATTGTTTATCTTCTTGATCGCCGATATATCTAAACAAATCCGCGTGTTTGGTGTACAGTCTACCTCTTGTAGTGCCAAATCCTAGCGCTTTATTAGCTCTCGAACCCAAAACAAATTTGGTTTCGGTGGTGAGTCTTGTTGGGTCCCATTTCCTTCCTTCGCGTTTAATACCATCGGAATGTACTGATTTGGTGTTGCCATGAATTTTAACGGGCGTCGATCTTTCGCTGGAACTGTTGGCAATGCTGTGCGATATGTGCGACTTGTGAGTCACTTTCTTTTTGCGAGCGACGATTGGTTTTAAAGTATTAAGAGTAGAACTGGTTTCCGAGTCTGTGTCCGAATCCTTATTACGTTTAGCGCGTGAGCCGACTCTGCATTCTGTTATCGGAATGTTGTTCTCATTATCGGACAGATTTTCTCCAGGGTTTCCGTTGTTTAGCGCCGAACTGATTGGACTGTTGGATCTGGTGAACAGTCCCGCGAAATACATCTTTTTCGCCTCTTCAAGCACTTGCCTGCAAACTGCTTGCACGTGTTGCTCACTCACCGAATTTACACCGTTATTATTCTTTATATTTTCGATGGCTGGACGAAAAAATTTGTCCAAATACTTCTGTATGACTTCATTAATCTCCTTATTGATGCTGTGCTGCAACGTTTGCCGCAATATGTTAAGCGACTTCGCTGTACTAGTGATGCAACCGATTCTGGCTCTGTGTAGCGATGATGACTGCGATGAACGATATGTGGTACGATATGTGCTCAAATTACTGCTAAAATTCATTAAATTCATGTTTCGCATGTGGAATGTATTGTCCCACGAGATCTGCTTTGGTTCACCACTTCCGCCACTACCACTACCACTAACTTGAGCGCACATCTCTGACTCTCTGTGGACAACAACTTCGTTGCTCAGTTGTTCTGACAGTTTATTGTTGAAGTCTTCGTGTTCTGACGGTGAGTACACGCGAATGGTTGGAATCGTGCACGACATCTATCAAACGATTTACACAACAATCACTATTAATAATTATATGGTACTGTTATTTCAAATTTAATTGAATTTTCATTTACCATAAATATATGAATTTATCGTTTCATACTGAAAACATAAACTAAATCACATGTAACGCCATATACACTATAATATGATTGCGATTTTAGTAATATATTGATATTATTACCACTTATTAAACAATTCATTCCATCATTTATAATGTTTTAACCAATATTTTCGTTAATTCAAAATTAAACCATTTTTATTTGAACAGTATATTCACGTAACAATTACTCATAATTAATAGATAATGATTATTGTAATTAAATAATATTTTACTATTAGATAACATAATGATTAGGAATTGTAAAACATTAATTGTAAGTTTTATAGGCGGTGTGTGGGAAGTGTTGAGATTGCCGTATAGTATATACGCTTATACTATAATCTAATAATAGGTATAAGCAATCGCAAACCTTTACAATAACTAATCAATATCTATACACTCTAAGTATATCAAAGAATTTGCTAGTTTTTACATTATATTAGATACTTCTGAAAACCAAATTATATTATTTTGGGAGAGTAACTCTGTTAGTATATGACACGTTTTTATATAGTTAAGTGATTTGTTGTCTGTCCGTTCGTCTTTGACACTTATTTTAATAGACAAAAAAGTACGGTATATCTGTTTTGTAGCGTTTGAAGAGTTTGCAGTAGACTAGTAAATCGAAAGCAATTTCGGAACCCGAACCGAACCCGACAGGTTTGAACCCGAACCTGGCCCTACCCGACAAACTTGGTGGGTAACCGACCCGAACCCGACATTCGGGTTCCCGTTTAGTAGTCTAGTTTGCAGCATAGAAATTTTTATTGGAATTTCTGGTTTGGCTAAACTATTGTATAGAACCTGTTTTTTAGTTTCGGGTGAAATCTGCTAATTCAGACTTTTAAATTTTAAACACTTATAAATTTTTCATTAAAAAGAATCTTATCAGATCAAAAACTTAATATTATTCAAAAACACATAAGTATGATGTCTGTGCGATTTTCTGAATGCAGCTGTTGGTTAATAGATACAAAATATTTGCCTATATTTGTCAGAATAAGGTCAATATACAATGTACAATCATAGCAGCTGTCAAGGGACCAAATTGATTCATGAGATTTTTCATATTCGATACATTTTAGGGTAACAAAGTCGGCGATTATTTAAATTATACAAACTCTGTGACTTTATAAGCAAACGCACAGAATATGAAAAAATCTCATTTTGATGCGTTGACATCAAGAATATACGATTCTTGTATTCAATGTATATAATTAAAAGAATTTTATTTTTAACAAAACTGGTTCAATTTTTATTGCTTGAACTGAGATGCTCTCTAATCGACAAAATGCATTATTTGATAGATAAAAAATAAAATGGATAATAAACCATTAAAATGTATAACATTTAATTATAATTATGAATAAAAGTGCATACAAAGTTCATTTTGATAGCATTTTATGGTGAATTATAATAGGTATGTGTTTAACCAAACGCTGCAATGGCTAAATGACATGAAAATTATTTATTATCGATGGGAAAGAAAAGTTTACAAGTAAACGAATAGATTTCATTCTTAAACTAACCATAATCACATCTAATTGGTAATAAAAAGTGATAGCAAGCCATAACTTTTGTTTAAAAATATAATCTACTCTATGATTGGCATAAATTTTCTGGCTGTATTAACTTTTACGGCCACCGTTGTCATTACATAGCAATTGTTTGCATGCACTGTATTGCTTTGTTAATAAAGTCTGCGAATAACTTAAACATAATCATACATTGAAAGTAAATTATTATAAATGCATACTATAAGCATAAATATTTTAAGTTTCTTGGTTTAATACAATTAATTTTTTGAGTAAACTTGTATTTAAATGTATTAATTGTAAATATTATATTAAAATAAAAAGTTCAAAAATCGAGTGAATCATTATTAATAGTGTCTGCGAAAGTTACTAAAACCAATTTTCTAAGCATTGAACAACTGTAAAGCTAGTTTGCAAGTATACTGTATGTTTATCCTACACATTTTTTACAATCGTTTGGTTGCACAGCAATTGTGTTTTTGATTAAATGCGATATTACCTAACACTGATTAAAACAAGTATTATTAGTAAAAATATTGTTATTAATACTGAATTACCACGAGCTTTAAATTCACGCAATTATAGTAAATCTTGGTTTACGTATAAAAATAATAGCCATTTAAAAGTATTAGTAATCCGTAAATCTACACGTTTTGCGTCAAACAAAAGTAGTGACAATAACGATATGAGAGGTGCAGCAGAAACAAAACCATTTCAAAGATTGCCAACAAAAGTTGTGCCCAATAATTATGCGATTACACTAAAACCAAATCTTAAAGAATTCACATTCACTGGAACCGAAAAAATTGCAATTAAATTCAATGAAAACACTCAACAAATTGTATTAAATGCGTTGGATTTAGAAATAAGCGCCGCTTCGTTCATCAATCAAAATGGACAAAGTATGACATAAATCCTAAAATTTAATTTGTTTGCTAACATTTCAATATCTATTATAATAGTTGTTTTCTCCGTAAAATTTTTTAAAAAGTCTGTCAATAATTATTAGAGTATTGATTAAAACAACTAATAATCTGTTATAAATTAAAACAAACTTTGTGTAAATTTATGACATATGTTTAAGTCTTAATAATTAATTTAATCCATTCATAATTTTAACTCACTTCAGCTACAATTGCGGATAAAATCTCGCTTAACAGCGAAGAAGAGACTGCAACAATCAATTTCAGCGCACCATTATCAGGAAGTGGCCAATTGTTGCTTGACTTTAATGGCATTCTTAATGATAAACTGAAAGGTTTTTATCGAATTAAATACTTGAATAGTATTACCGGCGAAGAAAGTTATGCGGCGACCACTCAGTTGGCTCCGACATACGCTCGTTTATCGTTTCCATGTTGGGACGAACCAGCTTTGAAAGCCAGTTTCGATATCACTCTTATTGTTCCAAATAATAAGTTAGCGCTTTCTAATATGAATGTCATTTCCGATACTGCTTATAATAAAGACACTGAAAACTTGAAAGAAGTAAAATTTGCGACAACACCTATTATGTCAACTTATTTGGTAGCTTTTATTGTCGGCGAATTTGAATATGTCGAAGACAAGACTAGCGATGGTGTTCTTGTTCGTGTCTATACACCCATCGGTAAAAAAGATCAGGGATTGTTTGCATTAAAAGTGGCTGTTAAATCGTTGCCATACTTTAAAGATTATTTCAATATCCCATATCCACTTCCAAAAATGGATTTAATAGCATTAGCAGACTTTGCTTCTGGAGCGATGGAAAATTGGGGTTTAGTTACTTATAGGGAAACTTGTTTATTGGTCGATGATCAGAATACTTCATCAATTAGAAAACAATGGATTGCTTTAACAGTGGCTCACGAGTTGGCTCATCAATGGTTTGGAAATCTAGTTACAATGGAGTGGTGGACACATTTATGGCTTAATGAAGGATTTGCATCTTTTGTTGAATATTTATGTGTCGATTATTTATTTAAGGATTATTATATTTGGACACAATTTGTTACCGATAGTTATGCGCAAGCATTAGAATTAGACGCTCTTCACAATTCGCATCCAATAGAAGTACCAGTTGGACATCCAGATGAAGTCGACGAAATATTTGATGACATATCGTATAATAAAGGCGCATCTGTTATACGAATGCTTCACAGATATATTAGCGATGAATTGTTTCGTAAAGGAATGAATCTTTATTTGACTCGACATAGTTATAAAAATACGGTAACTGAAGATTTATGGGATGCTTTGCAAGAATCGAGTAATAAACCTGTAAGAGCTGTTATGAGCACGTGGACCAAACAAAAAGGATTTCCTGTAATTACGGTGAGATTCAATTTCGCTTAATCTTAGGTTTAAATTATTTTTTTTTAATTTTCTCGCTCACTGTGTTATATCATAATTATCATCGATTTGACTTTTATTATATTTCGATCATTAGGTTACTGCACGTCAGTCTGAAAATTCTCGTATTATTACTCTTAGTCAGGAAAAATTTTGTGCCAATGGTAAACCTGATCCATCGGATGCCAATACTCTATGGATGATTCCTATAGCTGTGAGCACAGCATCTTCTAAAACGACTGATTTAGAAGTATTAATGGAAGGCAAATCACAAGAAATAGTGATTCCCGACATTGCAATCGATGAATGGGTGAAATTAAATCCAGATTTGATTGGTGTTTATCGCGTCAATTATTCACAAGATATGCTCAATTTATTATTGCCTGCAGTATCTAATAAAACATTGCCACCATTGGACAGATTGGGTTTACAAAGTGATTTATTCGCAATGGTTCAGTCCGGAAGATCATCAACTGTTGATATATTGAAGTTAATGGATGCGTTTGCTAATGAGGATAACTATACTGTTTGGAATTCTATCAATTCTTGTTTAGGAAAACTCAATTTATTACTGTCTCACACGGAATTAGTGCCTCTATTTCATGAGTTTGGCCGTCAATTGCTTTCGAAAACTTATTCCCGTTTGGGTTGGGAACCAATAAAAGACGAAAATCATTTGGACACTTTGCTCAGAAGTTTGGTAATCAATCGATTAGCGGTTTTTGAAGAAGAAGCTGTGCTAAAACAAGCAAACAAATTATTTGAAAGCCATTGCAATCAAACATATGTTATTCCCGCTGATCTGCGAAGTGCTGTTTATCGTGCAGTTGCTATCACTTGCGATGACAAATCATTTGAAGCTTTATTTAAGGTTTTTAAATCAAATCAGTAATAAACATATTAACATATTTACTTTATATCTATAATCACAGTTATATCGCGACACTGATTTGCAAGAAGAAAAAATGCGTATTGCGGGCGCTTTAGGAAGTGTTAAAGATTTAAATCGTATCTCGAAAGTTCTTGAATTCTCCATGTCTGTACGTTGTGTTTTTGCCATATTTATTTAAATTGAATTCAATTGATTAATTTTTGCATCATTTAATTAAATTTTAGAGTGAAGTTCGAAATCAGGATTCTGTTTTCATTATAATGGATGTCGGAATGAATAAATTTGGTCGAGATATGGCGTGGAAATTCTTTCAGGATGTAAGTAATTTAAACCAATTTTTTTAAATATCCATATAATTGTTATTTGTCAGAATAAAGATGAATTGAAACGGAGATATGAAAGCGGACATCTGATGTCACGATTAGTTAAGGTATCATTTTTGTTTATAACGCTTTTTTAACTTTTAAAATAAACTGTTTTTAATAGAAAATTGATTGTATAAATGATTTCATTTTTTGTATCAGAGCATAACAGAAAACTATGCTTCCGAAGCTAAAGCTCGAGAGATCGAAGGATTTTTTGCTAAAAATCCATTTCCGGGCACAGAGAGAGCTCTTCGACAAGCGGTTGAAAATATTCGTCTGAACGCTGATTGGTTAGCGAGAGATTTATCTGCGATCACCACTTATCTATCAAATCCCTCATAATTTAATACATTTTATAACTTACATTAGAATACTACCATAATTTATGTATTACCTAATGTTTTTTATATTTTCTATATTGGTATTTAATACAAAATATATCGATGCTTTTTAATCCTTAAAGTCTTATTTCATTAAATATTAACCATTTATGTTCATTATAACATTGTTTAAATAGACCGTCGGACACGCGACCACATTTTCAAATCTAAGTTAGATTTATTTTCCTAAATCGAGTTAAAAGTAAACATTTTTAAACTAACTGATACATAAGCGTAAGCTAAAGGGTCCTAACAAATGATATGTAACGTTAGAGATTAGCATATGAACAATCAAAATCCAGTTGAATTTGTGAATCCTAATTAAATATTAACTAAAAATTTTGTTATCAATTTATGGCGAAAAGTAATTTTAAATATAGAACAAAATTACAATAGTTGTACTTTTATTATTAAATTATATTTAATACATACATACAATTTTAGGTAAGGCCACGAAAATTTTTTTTCATTAGCGCACTCTTTAAATAAGAAACTGTTAAATATTGATTTAAAAACAATTGAAAGTTATATGTTTTTTGACTGATTGAAAGATGAAACTTTCGAATATTAAAAAACGTTTTTAATTGCCTAAATAATAGCGTATTACTTATCAAGTTTTCTTTTTGTAAACTAAAAATGAGTTTATTAACACTCTTCACATTTTGATGAAAAAATTAAAAAATATTTATAATTTGCATTTAAATATATTGAGCTAACCACCGAAATCCTTCGCCATATCCTTGTCTCTTGAGTACACTACACATATATAATTCTAATGGACGACCGGGTAATTCAGAGCGAGGAACTTTACCCTAAATATTATTAATAGATAAATATAACAATAATATTCGTTTGTAACGAATAGTAAGCGCGAAAATCTTTACAAACCTTTCCAGTTGTCTGTCCATGTAATCCAAAATACGATCTAATTTCATCCTCACTGGCAGCTCCAGGTCTGTCTATTTTGTTGCCCAATATTAAAACCGGACAATTACATAACTGCTCGTCAGTTAACAAACTCTATTAAAAAGGTATAAACCACATAAATATGAATAATTTGCGAATACAAGACCACTCACATCTAATTCGACTTTAGACTCTGGAAATCTTTCTCTGTCACACGCATCGATAAGAAACACAATGGCATCGACTGCGGGAAAATAGTCTTTCCATACGCGTCTCGCCTGATGATGACCGCCCAAATCAAATGTCGTAAATTTAATATTACCTATCGCTAATTCTTCCGATGCTAATCGAAAACATTGTATATATAATTATATTAGAAAGTGATGAAATGCGTTAATGATAAAATGATGCGTCACTTACTTGGATGCAGTGTTGGCACGTGTTGTGCCATTCTATCATCTTTAAGCATATGCAGTAATGTCGTCTTTCCCGCATTGTCTAAACCAAGGAACAGCAATTTACCGCTTTTCTTCCATAGTCCTTCAAAATAATAGTAATTATTCAATTAATTTTTTGCAATTATTAAACGTTTGCTTTAAAATAGAAAACAAACCCTTAATGCATATTTAAAGATTTAAATGATAAAAATTTAAAATAAATCAACGCATTCTATTTATTACTATTGATTTGTTTATCACACAATCCTTACATTAAAACTTACACATACGTAATGCTTATATATAAACCATCATATGATTTACAACTATAGAGCCTTATCTTAAGGTTAAAATGTTTTATCATATATTAACCGATAATCAAAATAAAAACATTTAAAAATTTTTTTTGGTGAATTGTGGTTTGATCAACGATTTTTCGGCAATAATAGATAATTATTGATATAAAAACGGTGATTCAAAAAGCGTTAGTTAGCGCTAACTAAAACGTTGTTTTAAACTAAATGAAAAATTTTATATTTACGAAAATTGAGCCGAATATTACAATTAACCGGATTTCCAAATATTAGATTTAAACACTAAATTATTAGACAAAATCTAACACTAAAAATGTAAATATGGACACAGAATGAATGTTAACTAAAATTTACGGTTAACTTTTCAATCGTGAATTACGTGTATCGCTATAACTATAGCTTTTATGTAAACTTTTTATTTAAACAAATAAATCACACGAATCCGTGCGCTTTTTTAAAACATAAAAATTAGTAAAACTATATAACTATAAAACAAAATTTGATACTAAAACAAGTGGTCATCCGAAATAAAAGGCCATGCGATTGAGGAAACAAATGGGAAAAATTGGGTGAACTTATACTTTCACACAAAAAACACGATCATATGAAAGATGTTTGAAAATGAAAGTAAATAATACCTAAGAATCCGAGCACACCAGTGAACCAATCGACGATAAACATGGCGTTTAAGTAAATTAAATGTGATATTATTTAATGATTCAACTAAATCTATGCAATAATTAAATAAATGGATGCGTAGAGCACAGCATTAGTTACTAAATATTCAATTGAATCGTCAGTTTCAATAATGCATTGCTGTCACTATTTTACTGCCAAAATGGAAGAAATGACGCAATTGGTCACGTGTGACATCGCATATGCGTATCATCGCATACCATACGCCTTCTCACATACTAACCAGTAATGATGTGTATTATGCAATACTTTGTTTATGTGTAATCAGAAACCACTAAATCTCATTCATTATCAATTATTAAAGCGCTTCATAAAACTATTCATTCATTGTATATTTTTTCGCATAAATAAATGTTAGATAATGTTATAGTTAATTGCGTTTTTGATTACTATATCAGCCGTTTATATTACCTTAAACAGCTTTAGTTTGCTGTCATTCAAATATATTTAAATATATGATTGTGTACGTTATTTATGAATAACATATACAAACATCATATGATAAATAATTTTTGTTTATTAGTTTTAATATCCAGTAAACGTTTTAAAATCCATTTAAAAATCATGTTTAGCGGAAAAATCATAAATATATGCCATACTATACCCAATCTGAGACCACTTTCGCTGGTATGGCGAAACATACATATAAGTTCAGCGTTAAATAAAAATGTTGCGGCGAGATATAAGAAGACGCCGAAAGGAGACTTTCCGCTGACATACGAGATGGCGAATCCTCCATATTATATCGCCGAACGAAAGTCATGGAACTCGTGGAACACTAGCAGTCTTCATGGCGTGTGGCGTACGAGTCAGACCACTACCGAAGACTTTTTCATACGAAAGTTTATGTTCGGAACGTGGCATCGATTGTTTCTGTCGGAAGTTATCATTAAAAGGCGCGCCAATTTGATCGTAATCGCCGGTATTACTCACCGGGAAATTAATCCAACGAAGATATACTTTTTAATCGGTTATACCGAAGAAATTCTTGGCTATATTTTGAAGTGTGTCGTGAAAATAGAATTACAGACAACCCCTAATAGGAATGCGCTTTTTGTTAAATATGTCTAACAGTTATAACTATTATATCAAATGATAGCAATACATTTATTATTGTTTGTGGACTATTGTTGAGCATACTTTAAAAACTGCAACAAAATTATTATAATAGAAACTAATTTGATAATTTTAAGTCATAAATAAATTCTTTTTGACTCGTATTCACTTGACAGTAAATTATTGATAAATAAATGTCTGATATGTTTGATAGTTTTTTTTATGAATTTCAATAAAATAACACCATTGAATTAGAATGCAATTAATATTTGAAAAAATAAATGTATATTGAAATTTTAGTGTTGCTGTACAAAATTCATAAGTATAATTCCGTAAGTAGATATTATTGTAGTAATTATTTCACTTTATTTTTAATCTATATAATTAAATAGACGATCTCTCTCTCTCTCCGTATGTCACGTTCTCCTACAATACAATTGTGCGCTATTTTTGCTGCTATTGCCTAACAATGCATAAAAAAGTTTTTGACAGATAAAGAGCATTATTGTTGCGCAATAAATATGCGTTTACAATAAAAAATAGACACGCATAACGGGTTTATTCAACAATAAAAATTAAAACGTTTCGCTGGCTTTAACAGTAGTAAACTGAATATTGGTGATTGTTGTGAGCAAATTAAAGAAATAAAATGTTTTTTATTCCCGCGAAGCGGGTTTTTTTAACGCTAGTTGTATTATAAATGAATTAAAAGTATTTTTTTTTTGCTTTCGGAGCATTTTAACAAATACATATTGTGATTTTTTCTGTTTTATATTTTTTATTATATGTGTATTATTAGTCCTAGCAATTGTTTATACTGAATTCTTTCTCCGATTAAATTTTAATCAACAAGTGAAAAATTTATCGGAATTAATCCGTTTGATTTTATAACGATCTTTTAAGTTAATAAAAGTTAACAATTATAGGAAATACTGTATTTGCGATTTCAATGTTACATCTAAACGAAATTCTAATTTGGTTATCGAAATTAACCTCATTCTTATTTATAAAATTTGAATACCGGTTATAAATAAAATAATAAGTGCTTTACAGTGATATAAATGAGATCAGGTATGTGGTACAATAATATAGCTTATATTGTAATCGAATAAATTGTTATTTATATAATTTTATAGGTAATACCTTACATTAAATAATTTTTAACTAAAGTTACAATATTTTATCATTTTATTTTACTAGGGTTACTGTAATAAATATTTTAGCAGCTAATAATAAAATTAAAGAATTTAACTTGCAAACCCTATCGCTTTAGACTAAAGGAAACCAAATTGTTTTGTCAACGCTTTTATTGAATAATAGCATCATATGTTTAGTTTGAGGTCAATTACATTAAGCTGCTAAACCAGCCTTTCAATAGAAATGCTGCGAATTTGTATATATTATATTATAGTTTTTATTAGAGATAAAAAGGTAAAGGTTGGGATAGAAATGTGAATCGGAATCAATCTATTTCATAGAAAATTTTGGATAGATGTTTGTGTATCAAAAGTTTCTTGCGCTCACTATAAATACTGTATTTTTTTGGTTTTTGAATTTTTTATAACAATTTAGCTGAATTAACGAAATTTTAATTTTTCGAGAATAAATGAAAATACAATGCACTAAGAAATATAATCTTTAATTGAGTCTAGAATTTTATTAAGGGCCTATGAATGTTCAGAAACCAAAGTCTTAAAAATTGGAGTTTGATTCAAAAATCATCTGAAATATAATTTAAACACTTCGAAAACTTCTGTATATCTTAACGTTAATCTTGTCCTTATTTAGATTCAGAATTCCAATCGGTTTTTAATTTAGGAAATCATAGATTAGTGTACCGCAATAAACAACTCAAATGTAAAACGGATGGTAATAAATTTAAAATAATTTTCGGGCGGATTCAACAGGAAAATAACAAGTTTTTTGCTTCACTACTCGTAACCCTGTTCTGCTTGAAGGGAAACGGCAAACTTTTTAGATACTTGTTTTACCTTTAATGTTATGCATTGGTTTTTAGAAATTTACTTTTAAAATGATGCTATTTTTTAAGCTGCTCTTTGAGGTCATGTTTTTATTTGAGAAAAATTTTTATTTTATGAAATTGAATGTGCAGAGCGAGTGCTATTTGAAATTATTTAACATTCACTCAAAAATAAAATAATTTAAAAAAAACTAAATGATGATAAATTTTTGTTGAAAGCGTACAAAAAATCATTAATTTTTTCAGCATATTTACTATATTAGAATATGACGGACTTTGACAAACTAAAGAAAAGTTTACTAAAGAAGGGTGAACTGTTCGAAGACTGTGATTTTCCTCCCATTCAGGTAACGCATCAATTTTCCAAAAATTAATTGGTTGCAGCCAATTGTAATTCTCTTTGGTTTTAGTCATCCGTTTTCTATCATCAAACACCTCCATATCAGTTTGTATGGAAAAGACCGCGAGACATATGTCCGAATCCAGTTTTTATTTCGGATACACCAATCAATTGTTTTAATTTAACTTCTGGAAAACTTGGTAAATAAAAATTTATTCATTTTAACTATGTGTTAATCTAATTTATATATTCAAGGAGATCAATGGTTTTCTTCGATAATTGGTTTGTTATACCTAACGAAAGGTTTATTTTATCGAGTAGTTCCAGCTGATCAAAGTTTCGATGATGATTACGTGGGAATGTTTCGCTTTAGAATTTGGTGTGTATTTAATTTATACCTATATATTTAAATACAAATAATATATTTTTTGGTTTTCATTTTAAAAAATGATTAATTAAATGCTTTTTTGATATTTTGAAAATTTATTTTTCAAATTCAAATAGAAACTTAAATATAATTTCCAAAACAATGTTAAGATACAGACAAAACGGTAACAAACTTGTTATTATGTTTCACGTTCGAGATATTGCCTTTAAGCTAATTTTTTTATAATCCCTCCATTAATAAAAACTACATGCCATTGCATATTGGTATAAAATAATATTGTTGTTTAGAATAAAATTCCAAGATTATATTTTAAAACATATTACTCTCTAATACGACTTAAATTAAATTGAATTTTTAAACTAAGCTTATTATCCGCATTTATTGTAGCATAGATATGTAAAATGAGTTCGATAATTTAAAAATAAACCAAGAAATATATTTATATGTTTGTAAATTTTTTTTGATGGTATTTAACACTTTAATCCGGAAAAAGGTGGAATGGAGAGTGGAATGAAGTAATCATTGACGACAGATTACCCACCGTTAATAATAAGCTGGTGTTCATACAAGCACTGCATGGAAATCAATTCTGGACAGCGCTATTAGAAAAGGCAACAAAATAAAACTATCCATCAAAATAAAAAAACTTGTTTTGCTTAACTATTCTTATTGTTTGGATAAAATATGATAAAATTAGAAATACCGGGATCTGTTTTCTTTTACTTGATTTGGTGATTGGTTTTTAAAATGCATTCATAAATTACAGTATTATTGAAATTAATTCAGTGAACTTGTCTAACAAACTAAAATCAATTACTGCTATACCTTCAGGCATATTGCAAATTACATGGTTCTCATTACGAATGTCTGAAGTATGGAAATTCGTTGGACGGCAAGTTTAACTTAAAATAATTTGTAACAAAATGAATAAATGACTTAATTATTGTTGAATAGGATTGGCAGACTTAACCGGCGGTATCACCGAATCAATTAGCATTAAGGATCCAACAAAACTTTCTGATGTGTTAAACAAACTTCTTAATATGACTTCGATTATTACTGCAGTGATTCAAACAGAAAATACTAATAATAATAATAACCTCAATAACAATCGATTGTCTAATGGAATATTGTTGACCACAAACTATCGCGTAATGTCTATCGAGACCGTAGAGACTAATGATGGCGATAGTGTACAACTCGTTAGATTACGAAACCCTTTGGGTCTTTCCAGTGATTTTCATGGATTATGGAAAAAAGAATCTAAAGAATGGGAACGAGTAGGCGATGACGTCAAGTCTAGACTCAATTTAAAAAATTTAATTGAAGGAGAATTCTGGATGAGTTTCGCGGAATTTGGCAAAACATTCACCGCACTGGAAGTGATTCATTTGGATTCGGAAACGAGCAAAGATGAGCCAAGTTTACGAGGCCGTACTCCATGGCAAATGAAGTTTTTGCGTGGTTACTGGAGAAAGGGTAACACACGTCTACTTCTAACTTATAAATTATCAATCATCGATGACAATATTCTATTACTATTTTAGGCGTAACGGCTGGTGGATGTCGTAATAATGTTGACTCATTTCATATCAATCCTCAAATACAAGTTTTGATATCGGAAAGCGACGAAATCATAATATGTTTGCATCAGCATTCGCTAATCGACACGAAAGTTGTTGGGTTTACGATATACAGCACACCAACTAAATTACTGGCGCCCACTATCTATGACCATAAACTGGAGAAGTGTTTCTTCAGAAAGAATAAATCGCTATTAAGCTCTCCGTACACAAACAGCAAGTATGTTGTGCTCCGAAGCGTATTAGAACAGGCAACTTATTTTATTTTACCAACAAGTTATGAACCTGGTATTTAGCGATCATTATTTTCAAACATTTATTTTTTTAACAAAAATGTGTTGTTGTTTTTTGCTAAACAGGTCAAGAAGGATTGTTTTCGGTTCGCGTATTTTCGTGTAAACCACTTAAATTAAAATTGTTAGAATGTAATCCAGCGATTATTAAGCCTGCCATAACCAAAGCTCCAGTTTCTTTTGATCAAAAATTTGCACAATACGAAGCGTTGTTCATGCAATTATCGGATGAGGCAATAATCTTTTAAAAATCAGAAAACTTTAATCTTTGAAATTCGATTTTTATACATTTTCATTAAATTTAAATTTAGCATAAAACGATAAATGCGTTCGAATTACAAGAACTGCTGGACGCATGTCTGCCAAATGATTTTGTTAAATCGTGCGCTACTTTAGAAATTTGTCGATTAATTGTTGCGACACTTGAGGTAATAATCAACAGTTACAACTGTAAAATGATTTCCCAAACTATTTTGCATTAAAAAATTTGAATTTCTTATGAAAATGAAAACTCAACTTTTTCAACAAAATGTTTATTGAAATTTCAACAAAATGTTTATTGAAATAATGCAAAATAATTTTTATTGATTTAATGATACATATATTTTAGTCGAATGGAATGGGTGGACGTCTTTTTTACAAAGATTACAAGAATGTAATGTGCAGTTTACGTAACTGGCAAAACACGTTCAAAAATCACACTAAAAGTACAACTGGGATACTAAGAGCCGAAAAACTTTACGAAGCTCTGTATGACATCGGTATGCGTTCATAATAAACATTGATAAAACTAATTAATTCATTACGCTAGTAATTATAAGGATATAATCGCATCTATATTTATAGGATTTCAGTTGAACTCAGACATACTTTCGGTATTGGTTTTGCGATACATGCGAAAAGACGGTACGCTTCGTTTTGGCGATTTCGTGTCGTCTATTTTGCATTTGATTAAATCGTTTAACATTTACGAGAAAAAAGATCCGCTGCAGAACGGATTTATTAAACTAACGTTACAAGAATTTTTAAAAATATCGCTGCAATAAACGCACTAATAGTTTGCCAAAAAAAAACAAATTTTATACTTTTAGTTTTATTTAATTTGTGTTATTTTAGCAAAAGTAATATTTTTTATATACAGTATATTTAGTATGAATTATATGAATAAATTTACTTTTTTTAATAAAATGTTTACTATTTCAGTTTTTAATTAATTTGCATATATTATCATATTTAGTTTTTTTTAGTAGATAACCATAGAAATAAAAAATAAGGTTTTATTGAATGCAACAAAAATGCAAATGTTATAGTAAACTCTTAAGTAACTCAAAACAGTTATTATTGCATACTCTATTAGTACGTCAAATTTCAAAGCGAATTTCATTTCATTTTGCAAATGTGCGTCGATCTTTGAAAATGCACTTTTTACAAATGAAGAGTTCATGTTTTTAATACATTGTTTTAAAAAATATTCATTTAATTAAAATTAGATTATAAAACAAGTAATGCGTAAAATTTTTGCCGCAACACACAGAGCGACAGTTATTTCGATACTATAAGCTCTTTTGTAACGCAAACTGAGGTAAAGATGTATAAAATTTCGCAACGCTTTTCTAATCTAAAATTTACATAAATGAGTCATTATTACATTTTTGTTACTCAGTTTAAGTAGTGCTCACTGTAATGCCAAAACTATTTTAATCATTTAACTTTTTTTTACCATTGATGACAAATTTAGATATCTTTGATAAGTTTAGAGTTGAATCAGTTATCTATTGTACTTTCTAGTCATAACTTATATACTTTCAAAGTTTATTTTAAATTTTGAAAACAAAGCTATTATAATAGGCAAACAAGTAATTTAAATGCAAGTGAATGAGGAAGTTGTCAACGAAATTTTAAAATTGAATTAAAAAACAGAAAACTTAATTTTTGAATTCCTATTACGGTTTCAACAATTTTATGCTAACTTTTTATGATAAAAAAATTTTAATTTATTTTTTTGAGAATCATTATTTTTAATTTCGTTTCTGGGTTTTTCTGGCGTAAGTTTCGGCTGAAGATTCCATTTTTATGGCTTTTTTTTTACTGTAATTAACTTGTATTTTTTAAAAAATCAATTAAAAAATTTATTAGAAGCTAAACGTTTTAAATATTTGATAAATGCTCGGACAATAATATCCATAAGATCATTAAAAGTTACTTCTCATTACATATAAATGATAATTTGCATCCGAAATTAATATACACAGCGAAATAAATATAAACCACTTATTTATTCTAACTCTAATGGGTTTGAAAGATATTAAATTTAAATTCATAAAACGTTACGCATATACGTTATTCGAATCGATAATCTTAGATAAGAGAAGAACTGTTAGTAATGCTATCGATTTAATTGTAATCAAATCAAAAAAACGGTGAAAAAGTAATTTTATATAACAAATTATTAATTTTGTTAATAAAATTTATAAAACATTTCATTAATGTTTGAAAGTTGTTTCGGGCTAAACATTTTGGAAATTTAATGACCAGCAATAATATTTTAAACTGAAATTTAAATAAGGATTATTGTTATTAAGCTAATTCCAGCATTTAATTAATACAAACATCTTCGCGCTTCTTATGCTTTTTACTTTATTTTTAAAAACTTAATATTGCTCTAAATAATCGGTTAGAGTAATAATAATAAATTTCAATTAATAACTTTGATTATACGTAATACGAAAGTGAGAAAATATTTTTATTTAAAAAAATAAAGAAATAAACTATTTATATTAATAAATAAGATTATAGAATGTACATATATTTACATACCAGTGATAGAAAACTTTATATTAAACGAACTTTTATAAATGTGTAAAGCGTTTGTTTATTAACAGATAAAAGTTGATACTTAGTTCGGACATCATTTAATCCATCGGTGTTATAATAAAGACTGCCCTCACGTAATAAATCCATTCGGTTTGGATTGGGTTTCTCCGTTTTATGAGTCAACATAACACACCGCGATATATGCGGTTCCCATCGCGTTATCAACAAATTTTTCGCTTTAATTCTATTATAAAAGTCGTCATCCTCTCCGCCCCAACCACTAAACTGATTTGAATAACCATTCACTAACAGATACTGTTGTTTTGTGATAGCGATCACACCACCAAATAAGTGCGGATACAGTAAATTATACCGAAATTTATCCAACGCTGAACACATATGACGCGGTGTTTTTGAACAATAATACAATTGTTTTTGATTTTGCGGCAACAGATCGATGTCATGGAAGATAAAACAGCAAAACGAATCGATTTGATTGGCTTCGACAAAACCGATATTAAATAACATTCCCCTATTGAACTGATTCGTGTCGTTTTGGTTAACCACGAATATCGTGTACTCTATTAACTGTTGATTAAGAAATGGATGGATGTGTTGAACGAATAGACGTAAATGTAGGGAACGATCACGATATGGCACTATTATTGCCACTTTTTGGCGTGATTTGCATACATATGGCCGATGATTGCCACCCATTTTGATGTCATATTTTTCTGGTATCGCGTCTATCAATCTATCATTGATTTTGTTCATAACATTAAACGACGAAACTGTGAATCAATGCACGAATCAATGTTATGGTATTATCTTTAAAATAAATAGTTACCTAATTGTGGCGAAAATAATGAACAAAATGATTTGTTTTGGTTACGATTTTCGGTTAACTCGCATAACGATAGATCGTTCGCTATTTCTGTTTCAATCACTAAATTATATCCATATGTGATCCAATTAGGATACCTTAGAGGCCACACCAGTGCCCAACAGATTAGTATTAACAGATAAAACTCGATACGATTTAAATGTTTGTAGAAATCATGGCATTTCAGCTTTAATTTATATACAACTCGTGCTCTGCATATCATTTTATGTTTACAGTCCGCACGTTATTTAACTTTTTCTAATGTTAGAGACGGGTGTATTATGCTTTAAATTTAAATAAGCATTATAATCATTATGTTCCTAAATGGTTAACCCATATCCAAAACTTTTTCGTCAAAACAGATCAATATACAATCGCTCCTAATTTTAGGTCAAAATTTAAAAATTTTTCGAAATTTGATGAGTTTTGAGAGGGGAGGAGTAGGATATGCAACATATTTACGGCGCACTAACAACGTTCAAAACCCTTATACCCTTAACCCTTATTCCCATCCCTAAACCCTTATAGACTTATAACACTTCTAAAATATTTTATTTTTAAAATAAAAATTTTAAAACATAAAATTTAATAGAAAACATTAAAATTTTAAAATACAATAAAACAAAAATAAAAATATTATAAAAGTTATAAAAACTTTAGAAAAAATGATAAATAATATATAAATGTAATTAAACTATAAATAAAAGATTTAATTTCTTTGATTCCATAACGCAATACAACTCCAATAACTTTCGCCACCTTTTCTTGCGTTCGCTCCCCAAACAGGCCCGCACTCTTTAACGCCATTTTTCTCTCATTTCCTTAAATCCGGAATAAAAATAAGTCATTAAAAGTGTAACTAAAAAACTTACCCTTTATGTACCGATTCATGAATAAAAAGATGCCGGTTCTTATCACGGAACTTCAGGAGTTCAAGTGTCAGCAAAAAGTGTGCCAATAAAAAGTGCGTAATATTAGTTACGCAGAAAGAAATTTTGTCAGATAACTGGTTGCTGTCAGGGCTCAAAAATTTGTTCGGCATTATAAGCAAAGATCATGCGTTGAACAACGCGCTAAAAATTTAATAATCAATTAATAGATTTAAATATATAGGGAAAGTACATCCAAAACAGTAATAGAAATGGATCCTGTGCTACAAGACAGTTGCAAATCACTATTGTATTATTTAATTTTAATTATTGTTTAAAAAGTAAATATGCTAGATATAAATTAATTATAAACGACCAATTTTTAGAAAATACATTCATTCTCTTATTCCTTTTCTATAAAATTTATTAATTTTAAAAAATTAAAATTTTATTTAGTTTACTCAAATTAAATGAACCATTTTATTATTAATTTTACATAAAATAATTACAACTATAAGTTATTTAGAATAAAGATTATTTAACTATATAAAACTATTATAGTAACTATACTAAACTATTATAATACAAGTGATTGTTTTTTTGTTTAAGAATTTGTTTTTAAAAACTTATTTATTGGTTTTTGTTTATAAAGTTATAAAGGACGTAATTTTAAATCGTTTTTTGATTAAAGTTATCACAACTTGATGTTTCACTTTGATGAAAAATAATTCTTAGTTTATGCATCGAGTCATTGTTTATTGTGTCATACATAAAGTGATTTGACTGTAGCCAATATTTGACATCATTCTAATTTTTGTTGTTTTAGACAAAACCAGGAATGACTTTAATTGTTAACTTTCGCAGCGTTTTTAAATCCCAAAGTTTTCCTGGGTTATCGTAAGTTATTAATTAGTCCATGTCATTTAGAACCAATATTTGTTTCATCATAATTTTTGTTTTCAATGTCTCAGTCGTGTACAGATTCAATATCAACAGCTTTTGATTCATAATTATTTTCAGAAGCTAGTGATTCATTACTATCTTTCGAAGTTGTTAACAATGTTTTCTAATAAACAGTCTTTCTTATGTCTGGTATAGTTATCTGCTCGATAAAATATTTTTCACAAAATCGATTTTGAATTTCTAATTATATTTTAAATTTATGGATTTTAATTCAATTTATAGTAACTTAAAACAATGATATTTTGAAGTTTTGATATTAATTGTGAGGATTTGGAGAAAGAATATGCAGTGCAAAAGAAAGAGTTTAATTATTAGGAAAAAACCCAATGTAATACAAAACAGAAATAGATAATTATTAATAGAAAATGATAAGGTTATTGTAATAGGTGTCGAAGATGAGAAACAAAAAAGATCGCTAAAAGAAGGAATTAACATAATGTTAAAATAATAAGATACCAAATATAATCTGAAAACTTAAGATAGGTTTTCTTATTACTTTCTGCCATTCTTTTGTAATTAGCAAGTCTATTATTAATTTCGATGTAAAACTGTTTACTCTGGCTTAATTTGTTTCCATTTCTTAACAAAATTAATTCGATTTCTTGTTGCTTGTTTATTCTTGAACTTTGAAATAAGTTAGAAAACACTCTAATGATTTTTACCCATTCTCTGACTTAGAATAGTATGCCAACTTAGTTAATAATAAGATCTTCTATTTAATTTTTTTTTCATTTTTCCGCCATTGTTTATAGTTCTTGTTCTTAATTATAATAGTTATCACACATTTTTCTATTAAAACGTGATATATAGTTGTTAACCCAAGTATCGACAAAGTATTCCTTCAATATTTCTGCACAATTTAAATCTTGACGCTCTTCATAAAGTACGTCCCAAAATTCATCAAATTTATAATTTGGAACCAAAACAAAAGCTTTTATTTTTCAAATTAATTTCTTCACACATCATGACTTGGATCCTCATTATTCTGATAAGCTGCAGACAAAAAAAACATATTAAGTTTTTATCCAAATGGTTTAATCATAATAAAATAAACAGCCTCTGATTGTTGTATTTGGTAAACAATACCTAAGGCTATTAATCATCGCTACTTCTAAATCGGTTGAAACTCCAGTTCTAACACTAACAAATGCAACAAATAGCATTTTTAATTAAATCAAATAAATTTATACAGATACTTTATTGCTTAAGAATATTCAATAATCGATTATAAGTAACACTGCTCTTATTTGGTAAAAGAACAAATATCAGGAAGTACATGTTCATTAATTGAACACTGGAAAGTATTTTTATGACCATAACTGTGACTATCATGTATGTATTTCTCTGTGAGAAAATGGTTGGAACAGATTTGAATGTTTCATCGCAATATACTACAGTCGCTTCATATAATTTCCTTAATAAGTGAGATGTTCCAAAAACAATAATTATATTATCTGTTGAAAATAGAATAAAATAAAGTAAAATAAAATAAGACGTTACGAATTTGGTATCTCGAAATTTCGACATTGTATAAAATCGAATTGAGTATCATTTTTTTAAGATGTATCTAATGACATCTTAATCGACTTTCTATTTTCTTTCGTTTTAATTATTTACCTGTTTCATCTTCAGACAAAATAAAATTTCGACCACATCCACAGTTTCTCTCTATTTTCCATTCAATATCAAATCGTTTCCATTATATGGCTGTTTAGGAATATTTTGATTTTTATAACATTGAACTATAGATTTATTTGCACGTATGGTTTAACCACTGCTTCTCTTAAATTTCGTTGTTCTTCAGCCATATTTTTTAGTAGAAAATATATTCTCTCATCGATATATACATGTGAACCTGGTATGCTTTTGTCACTGTTGCAAACGTTTCTTATTTTGATATAAATGTTTTCCCTTCAATTGATACACTTTGTGGAGGAAGATTATGTGTTGCTAAATCTAATTTATGTTGTGTATCATTTTCTAACGTGTCTCTTGCAGTCACTTTTGCTTTTCCAATCTGTTTTAATTCCTCTATTCTTAGTCTTCCTAAAGGGGTATCCGTCGGATATCGACAATTTGCCACTTATTTTGGAATCAACAAATTGTCTAAGTATATTGATTGACCTGATTAATTTCATAAGCTCCAAAATGGGATTAAAATTATTATTGTAAAGACGTGAAAGTTATTATAAATCCAAATTATGTTCAGCAGACTTTCAATCGCTATATACAAAGTTTTTTGTATGTGTGTCTGTTAATCCTTGGATTCAATCGGGTGAAGTATCAACCGGAGTATCAGTCGGGTTTGGTCCTGAATCCTTGGTGTTTAGATAGAGTAATGTCGATTCCGAGTAGTCTTTCATAATTTAAACCTACCAAAGGCCGCTCAAGGCGTGAAGTAGAAATTTCAAACCATTTTTTATCTG
>JAQIXJ010001059.1:0-24067 GCA_034700185.1 Phthiracarus laevigatus | reverse complement strand
TATAAGTATTGCATACATCAATAAAATATTTTTGCTTTTGAAAAATAATAATAAACATAATCTTAATTACAAGCTTTTTATTTAAAGTAATCAATATTTTACTAGTAGTTATGACTTAAAAATTGGAATATGTAAATAAAAAAATATAAAACTCAAGTAAATGTAAATTAATAGTAAAATTTCAAATTTTTTGTAAGATATAAGCTCACCGTTAAGCTCAAGCCAATTCGTAAATTAGTAAGCTCAATCTCAAGAGAACTTTTTAATTTTGAAGCTCAGCTCAATTTTTACCAGTTTTGAGCATAAGCTCTGCCTGTTCAAGCTCAAGCTCAGAAAAATTGAGCTTTCTGCCATCATTAATTATTTATTAGGCTTTATAAATAATATTTAGTTTTGGACATTATTTATGTATATATTTTGTTTGAAAAGACGCCATAGTTTGAGTAAACTTCAACTGAATTATAAAATTTTTCATTTATTCACAAATTTCATTTCTTTCTAATTAAAAGAATATTTAAATTAATTCCAATGGAAGTTAATAAACGTTCGCCAGTTATGAATGTGGACAAACCGCATAAACGGATTAAGAAAATATTAATTATTTGTCAAATTATGGCCATATTGGGTGCCATTTATATGATTGCGGATGGCATTTATATGATTAAGACAGAGGACCCGAAAAACGAATGTAAGTTTCTTTGTTTGTTTGTCTTCTATTTGTATCAATTTTTTAAATTGTTCTTTATTTTAATTGATAATTATTTTACAAGGTTAGTTTCAATTAAGTACATATTACTATTAATGTAATAAATTTAAAAATTTATAAATTAGACAATTTGAGAAACATTGGAGGTATTTATATCATCATCGGTGTACTATCACTTGAAATTACTCTGGTTTTTGGATTAATTGGATCGATTAGAGAGAGCATTGGTTTAATAAAACTTTATGCTCGTCTTATTTGTTTACGATATGCCACTGGCTATACCATAATTACGATTTTTTTTATATTTGAATATATTGATAAATGGGATATGAAAACTATTGGACGCATTTCAATATTCCTAATATTACATGTTAACGAACTTGTATTGATTATATTGGCGTTTATGTTGGCTAATCGTATTCAAAAAAGAATACCGAAAAACATAGAATAACAGAAATTTGTTTGATTAAACAACATTTTTCTCAAAACAATTAACTCAATATTCACTTCGCTTTCCTAATTTTGTTTTTAAAATAATTTATTTTTAACTCAAAATAATAATTTTTGTTATGACACTTTCTAATATAAATTAATACTTTCTATTATAAACACTAACATTTTTGTTCAACATAAAAGTTAATATTTTTCTATTAAGATATTCTTTTTATTATCTAATATAATACTCATTATATGTTTATATAAAAAATTTCATATTAATTAATAATATTGATTTAATTTTCAATATTTAAATGATGTGAACTAATTCAGTATACTTCATACCTATAATGATTGTTATAATTACTTAATTTTATAATTAATAAAGAAATATATACTATTTCATCGATAATTTATGTCTGATTGAACCATATAATCAATTTTGCTAAATAAATATTAATCATTAACACCTAATTTTTCTATCTCTAAAAAATAATAAAAGCAACTTTCTTAGCATATAATACTTCTTGAAGTTGACTAGAATTGAGATATTTACGACTATTATATTAGTGCCGTATTGACAATAAAATAATATTGTATACTATTGTTGGAAAGATAATAGGAATATTATAGAAATGCATTAAAAATGATTAAAATAATAGAATCAGAATAAAAATAACCATTGTTAAAAATATGGTTATTTAGGAAATAGCAATCTTTTTATCAACTTTATAAAATTAGCATTTTGAATATCATTAGTTATATTTGAATGGTATTTTATTCATTGTTAAATACTAATTTATTAAATTCTTAGGGGGTTTATCCCTGACTAAAATTTAAAATTCTTTTTATTTATGTATAATTTATTAATTTTTCATAAAAATGAATACAAATGTAGGAAAAGATTATTCATATTGTGTTATTAATATGTTTGTGAGAGAAAAATGTTGGAGTGGATATATTGGCGTTTGTGTTTTCTATATATTTTACCAATAGAATGTTAATAAACATTGATTAATTCATTTTAATAACTATATATTTTCTGTTACTTTAATCATTTTGCTTAATTGTTCCCTTCTTTGCATTTTATGCCATATAATACATAAATTGTAACTTTGAGTTACTAATTCTATTATAATAATATTTTTTTTATATTTCTTTTTTTTCTACGATAAATGGATGCTTTCTATCAAAACTCATAATTTGTATAGTGTTTATAGATATTATTAAATGGTATTTCATTAATCTTATTGTATTTTTTATTTGTGTTAATTAATATGTCTTAAATTATGCAAAATAGTTAATCATTTATAATACAATGTCTAAAATAGACATATTGGACAATTACTCTTTATTTGGAATTAAAATAATTTAACCGTATAATAAAATGAAAGTAATATTTGTTTATTTGGTTAAAAAAAGTAGAGCTATAGTTTTTGAAAAAAAGGTTACCGTCTTTCCGCCTGTCCGGTAGGTTGTTGCAAAATACACAGCGATACCAAAAAATGTTGAACATTAACTTTCGACAATGACTTACATCATTTATAATGTTATATTTAAAGGGTAGTTGGCAAGAGTGGATCTTAAAAAGTTTCATTCTTGTTTCATTCTTAATAAATTTATGTTAACCTAACTAAAAATTAGTGAGGATATTTTATATACCATTAATACATAAGTATCAGCATTTGATTACTAAAAGTTTTGTTGTGAATAGAGTAAAGTAGAAAAGGTTAAAAATTGATTTATAGATTATTTTTGTATTAATGTCATACTTATGTTTAAATTGAGTTCCATAACAGCAGATGTACACACTTGTACAACAAATAAGACATTATTGAAGGAACAATACCTTAAAACCACTCACACATTTAACTGATTTTCTCATCCACAACCGTAGCTTATTCTCAAACTGAACCCATCTTCTTTTGTTTTAATAACTTTATTTTTAACTCAAAAACAAGAATGAACATTAGTAATGGATCACTTTGACTTTAAATCTATTGTTGGCTTACATTATTGATTTCTATTTTTATACAAACAAAAGTTTTAATTCTTAATGTTTCGATAAAAATTTTTAAGTTCTTTAAAACATTGTCTAAATAGTATTTCAGTGAGTGTTAATGTAATTTTAATTCATTCTTAGTTCAGCTATAGACTAAACAACATCAAAATTATGCTTATAAAAACATGAAGGCGCGTTTCATAACGTGTTTTTATATAAAAAGTAAGACTCGTGACACGAAAATTTACTCAAATTTTTCCTTTTTTAACCAAATTAAGCCCTGTTTTGGCAGTATTAAAGCCAATTTAGCCCCATTTTATGTCAATTTGGATCCAATTTAAACCCAGTTTTGCCCCTATTTATGCCAATTTTGTCCCATTTTAGTAATTATTAACCAAACTTAAACCATATTTTGCGCCTATTGAAGCCAACTTTGTAACATTTTGACTCAGTTTTGGCCCAATTTTGACCAAATTTTAGTCGTTTTTGCCTGATTTTTGTGATATTAAAAAGTCTACAGACATGCAGAGTAACAGAAATGTCAATAATGGCTAACATTATCTATGAAACCATAATTATCTAAAAATATTGACCCATAGCTTTGATTTTTTAAAAATGATGAAAAAATAAATCAATTAAATAGCAGCTATTTTTGAATATATGGTTTAAAATGTATTAATTTTACTTTAAAATTTATTTTTTTAAAACTGCAAATAAATGCGAATAACTTTAGTAGCTATTAATATCAATATTGATAATAAGTGTTCAATCAGGGAAAGAGCGAAATCCTTCACACTAATTTAGTGTTAAAAGACTAGACTCTTTCCTCGTTTTGTTCGAAGTTCGAACCTAATACTAATGTTTACCCATTTTTCAATGATAAACTATTTTTGATCATAGATATAAAGGATGCAATAAAATGGGTTTATTGAAAAATATGATAATGAAAGTAAACAAAGTCATCTTCAATTAATTTTGCAATAAGGAATAGAAACGACTAGAAGATTTATACATGTGACTACTTGCGTCAATCGTGCCCATTGTCAGATAAAAACGTGCACCACTGATTGTATCGATGCACTATTGGCAACAAAAAATTGGATCACATGAAAAAGATATATATCAATGCTGGCTAGTATTAAGTTTTCAAATTTTTCTCTATCAGGGGCAAACAGGATTTTAGTGATTAAAATTCTGTGCAAGTAAAGCAGCATTTATCCAGTATTTGTTGTGTGCTATTAGCCGTTTGCGCAAGTTTTGATCCTAACGGTATTCAAAGCAGCGATGCACGAGTTGAAAGTTTTTACTCGACTGAGTGCACAAATAATGTACATTTACTTTAATATTGAATCAGCAATGCCATTGCATATAGGTTTTTAAATGTTTTTTAGCTCACTTTACAGAGTATCAAATATTCAGTTTTTAGCTCACTTTGACAAAGTCAGCTATTGGATTTGACATGTCCGTCTGTAACTCTGTCTGTCGGTCTGTAAATATTTTTAGATCACAAAAATCAGGCAAAAATGAACAAAATTGGGTCAAAATTGGGCCGTTAAATAGTACACCGGCCCTATTGTTATCAGTTTTTATCCTAACAATAGTGTTTAAATAATCTATTAAACAATAAAGAGTATAAAGAACATTATAATTAACCGATATTTGTTGCGTGTAATAACTATAAGAAATGTTTAAAGTATTCTCATGATCTTTTGTAAAGTTAAACAAAATGTGGATTATTATTAATTTAATATAAACTGGTAAAATTAGATTTAGTAGATTTAGATAGTTTTAATAAATTAGGTTAGATTTATTATGTTAGTTTAAGTAAGATAGATTAGGGAATAAAATTCTTTTTAATAACTTTAAGTTATAATAATTTTAACTGTTATTCAGTTAATGTTTAACTTCATTGCTCATAACTATATTATAACTGTAATTTAATAATGTCGCGCTTTTCTAAATAAAAATTTTCCATAAATCATTGGTAGGGTATAATTTTTCAACAATAAGGCCGGTGTTCTATATAACAACCCAAAATTGTGCCAAGACTGAGTCAAAATGTGTCGAAATTGGATTAAATAGGGGCAAAACAAGGCTTATATTGGGTTAAAATGACTAAAAATCTGGCAAATAAGGGCTGAATTTGCTCAAAAATGACCATAAATGTGGCAAATCAGGGCTTAAAATGGGGAAAAAATGACTAAATATGTGGCTAATTTGGTCAAAACTGATACAAAATCGGTTCAAAAATGGTTTATCTACTGGCTAATATGAGTATATTTTGGTGTATAGACTCTTATTTAATATACTAAAATACGTTATGACACGCGCCTATTTGTATTTATAACACAAATTTGTTGTTACCTCGTCGACAGCTAAACTAAAAATGAATAATAATATTCTTAACACTCACTGAAGTACTATTTATAACAATGTTTTAAAGCACAAAAAAATTTTTATCGAAAGAATAATAATTAAAAGTTTTGTTTGTTTAAAAATAGAAATCAATAATGCAAGCCAACAATAGATTTAAAGTCAAAGTGAGCGCATTACTAATGTTCATTCTTGTTTTAGATTGTTTTAACATTTTTATTGTAAAAATACATTGTAGTGATATTATTTATTTTTTAACTTTTTCATAACTTTTTTTAAAGTTTTTTATCTGTCTTTTAAGTTTTGGCTATTCTGTATGTCAGTCCGTACGTCTTTCCGTGCACACTTATCTTAATTTAGGGATTTTATTATTTACAATAATAAAAGGATTTTACCTATTATGTTAATTAAGAAATTTTAAGCGGTTTCTTATGTAAATAAAGTTATTTTCACGTCAATCTGGTTAAAAACTTGGTCCAATATGGGCATATATGGCCAAAATGGACATTAAATAGGTCAAAATTAATGTAAAACTGGGCAAAAATATGTTCATAATAAAGAAAAAATGATGAAAATAAGGTGAAAATTTGGAACGGAAGTTAAAACAGTTTAATTCATGTCAAAAATAGTCAAACCGAGGTCAAAATTAGCCAATTTTTTAACGGGATATTCCGTTCAATATGCAATTATGGCAAAATAGCGTAAAAATAGACAATAAACCTAAATGGGAGATTCCGTTTTATTGTAATTAAAAGGACTATAATTATCAAAATTGGGTAAAATTAGAAAAAATTCTTAGCTAACTTTTCAGAAATTATAAGGAAATATTCAACTTTACTAAAAATTATATAAACTTATTGGAGCGAGGGAACGAAGTGACTGAGCGACCATTAAATATCTAAAACTAACTTTACGAAGTCAGATATTATTACCGTATTGATCTTGATTTGTTTTAACAATGTTAAGCTACAATATAATAAATTCTTTAGGCGTAATTTAATTTGGCATAACTATATACCCTTATTTATAATTGACTAAACTTATGTACATATCTTTTCATTTAAGGTCAGTGAATTTTGAACCAGTAAGCCTTCATATTTTTTGTTCTAGTTTTGCTGTTGAAGCTTCCGACCAGAATTTAAGATACTTTAGCCCTACTTTATTCATTATTTCTAAATAATACCTATAATAACCTAAGCTCCAGAACAGATTTTTTGATAATTTTACCCGAATTATTTCCTAACTTATTGCTATGAAAACAAGAGCACCAGATACTATTTTTATCTATATTTGGTCCGATTTTGATATTTTTGATCTTAATTTAGCAATTTTTGACTATCATTGAAAGGTTGCTAGGATACCCCTCAACACCCCATCATACTTCTGCACGGTGTACATGAAGGGACTAACAGACAGCCTAAATCAATATTTATGCTTCTTATAATTCAGAGAAAAAACTTTATGCATTTAAAAGCTAGTGGACGAATTTTTAAAATAAACAGAAACGGTTTAAATTTTGTCCTAACAACTTCAATAAATCTGTAACCCTTATTAGTTTTAGTACATATTCTAGTCATAACTTATTCATAGTTAAATGTTATCAAAATAATTTAAATGATATTTAAAAGCTATTTGTTGTATCTTATAATAATAATGGTAATGTAAATGTTTTATGTTTCTAATATTTTATAAGTGTTTAACGCATTTATGGACTCTATACGCATTGTTTAATTTGCACATTATTTCGCCTTTAATTATTATACCAATGTATAGATATCCGAAATACGGCTCAATATTGTGTATATTAGTAATAATTTTTAGCTGCTTTTTAAATGTTTTGCCGAAATTTTCAAATATACATCCACTTGTAAGCAAGTTTCCCGCAAGCTTTGATGATGTAAATAATTATTCTCGACGATACAATGTCCAAAGCGAACAATATTTCACATTGTTTTGTTGCGGAATATTCGCCACATATTTGTCGCTCAAATATCCGAAAGTAAATCTCGGAAACAAATTTGGCGAAAATATTTTAACAGTTTGTTTCATTGGAATCAGTGTTAGCGTTATACTATGGAGTGAGTATTTATATGAGCGAACATACAGTGGATTCGAAAATATTATATCAGGCGCTTTAATTTGGTCAATTGGCAAAATTTTATTTGTTTCGGGAATTCTTTGGATTTGCTATGCGGCACATTCCAATAGAAAAAGTAATTATTAGGTTTTAATTTTTAAAAATTTATCATATAAATTTGAACTAAGCAAACATAAGTTACTTTTACTCTATAAATCGTTAAAATATTATTTAAAAAATTAATGCTTTTATCCTAAGATATTTACAATTATATACATATAAAGATTTTATAATTTAGAAGTAATGTAATTCGTATATTATTTGTTTTAAATAGTATTCATTAATTCAATATTGAACTGGAAAGTGTTTCAAATTGCATCAAAACTATCGCTTGGAATTTACTTGTTTCACTCGCTTGTCATCTTATATAACATTTATACCGTGAAAGAAACTTTCATTTACAATGATTCAAATTTGGTGAGAAATAGTCGAATATATATGTTAAAATTCTAAACTGTTATCTTTTTATTATTTTTATTTTACGGTTATTAGATGAAAATTTGGTTTATCAATTTATTGATTACAGTAGGTGTTTCATATATTTTTTACCTGATAATCGATTGCCCATCCATGGCTATTATTTCGTTCTTGTTCTCCGCTAAAAATAAAAGTTCAAAAAGTATAGTAACAAAGTTATAAAGTTATAGCATATGATACTTTTTTATAACACAATTTAGACGACTACAATACAATTCATTTATATAAGGTTTTTATATGTAGAACTGTTCATTACCGGTTATAATACCGGTGGTGACCGGTATTGATCCCGGTTTTCAAAGTTATTATACGGTAAATTTACCCTTAATGCCGATAATTACCTGAATAATTCAATTCATAATTAAAAATTGCTTGTAAAAACATCCATTTTTATAAGCGTCATTTTGTAATTACAATTAAATAATTTTATATGATAAAACTTTAAAAAATGTATCTATAAGCTAAAGAATGTATCAAAAATTTCACGATGATTTGATAAAGTATTTAAAATTAAAAAAATATAATATAAGTTTTTAATTCAAGTTTGTCTTAAAACTCAAATTTAATTTATAATTTGTTGTGAGTCACAACTATTGACCCTTTACTGGATGCCAGTACAGGCTCACATCACTTATTACTCATCTCTAGATCATTCAAAATAAATTTACAAAAACATTTTCAATTTTTTTTATAAACCGCTCATAAACTGGTATATTCTTTATTTTTAATCGGTCTTGTCAATAATTCCCGTCGTGACCCCCGATTTATTTTTTTTAATTGTGACCAGTAATTAACAGGTATTTATATATATGCTATAAACAAAGAATGGAATAAACTTTTGTTGTTTTTATAATGCTATTTTTGGATTTTTGCTTATTACCCGATGAATCCACTTTTCCGTCGCGCTATAATTTTTCTACAAATTTGGTATATCATGAGTAAATTATACCCTACCAGAGTTTATTATGATTGGCGAAATTATTTTAGGACTTTAGAGATTTATGTTTTATTTTTTTGAAAGTTGAAAAGTACAACCGATTTATGGAGAGCTCAATTAATAGAAGGGTAGATTATTTTAATCTAAAAAATACGTATATTAGATTTTTAGCCTATGATGGAGTAAAACAAAACAATTTTTATTTAATTAAACAATATTTTAATCACTATTTTTGCTTTTATCTAAATAAAACTTTATTGAACTTAAACATAAAATTTAATTAAAACTTGAAAAGTTATTGAACCGAAGTTTTTTATCTGACTGCAAAATTTCAGATATATTGGTTTGACTATTCTGTCCGACCGTATTTAAGTCGTTCTGTAGAGTCGGTGCTCTTTGATGTAGTGTGTTTACGCTATGCTCACTTACTTTAACCTGTGAACAATGACATACGTTAGGCTGGATTGTTTAGAGTGCGTTTGTACACTGTGTTATCCTTTACGAGTTAATCGGAGTTACCTCATATCCGCGTGTATTACAAATACATATGTGTGAAAACAAGTATGAGTATGTGTTACTGATCCACGGAAACAGAGATGGCAAGTGGGTCTGACGGTACCCACATGTTGTCATTCATCCTAATATTGGTGAGCAGATTGTTTCGCTCATCCCTAAAAAATCTGATTCTATTGAACTTAACCAGTTCAGACCGATAGCTGTATAAAATATTATTATGAAAATTTATAAGAATATTTTAGCGTTAAGATTAAAACCGGTCTTTACTGAGTGTGTAGATGAGTGTCAATATGCCACTAGTGTTAGTGGCATAAAGGAAGCGTTATATCGAATTGATTGTCTTATTAAATATTGTAGATCTAATAATATTTTTTGTGAAGTAGATATCCTGGATTTTGAGAGTGCTTTCGATTCAGTATATCATACTTATAGATATTTAACACTGAAATGTATTACTTTTCCACGTACTTTTATACAATGGATTATAAATTGTATAAATCCCTTAAAAAATATCTGTTTGTAGACCTGATAGACAATATGTTGTCCAGGCCTAGACGGGTAGCATAGAATCTATTGGTTATCCTAGAATTTTATTGCTATATGTATAAACGAATGATTTTCGTCTTTGAATTTTTGTCCTTACAGTCTAAGATGCTTTTGCATCACTTTATGTTTTTGCTTTCTACTGTTAAGGCTTTCAAAATGTTTAAAATAATTATTGTGATTTCAATTTTGTTTGGCGTTTATTTTTTTCCAAAAGTCATTTACTTCATTTGTCTCTTATTTTTTGGTCTATTTATACATTTATTATATGGTTATTGTACACATGTGGTTAACTACATCTATGGTCGCTATGAAGACATCGAAATTCATTTGTTTCGTGTCATCATTCAACGCGAATGACATCTTTTTAGTGGCATATTTCCTACCTAAGGATTTGGTTATGGACTGCTTTTGGTTTCTATTCGTCGCGGATTTATCGTGGCATATATCTCATATATGGATTTGGTTATGGTCTTCTTTGTAATGATTTTTATATATAAAAATATGTGACTTTGAATTTATTTCTTTAATTAATTATTGACTTTGTTATTCTATTTATCATCTCATAACTATGTTAACATTATTTAGTGTGTTATCATTATTTATATTATTTAAATGATTTATTATCGGAAATTATTTGTACTAACCTCAAAATGTTTTAAAATAAAAGTATTTATACCGATATGTAACATTTGCTTCGATGAGATGGAAGACGATGTTCTGTTTACAAGCAACTTGAGCAGTTGTTCCAGCCATTCAATTGAGTGTATTATTTCTATTTATTCATATTTCTATAGTTAATTTATTCTTCGCTGCCAAACTCATGGGCTACAAAATATTTCAGACCTGTTGGCTACTGAATATACTTGCTTTTGGTGCAGCCAAGTAGATCCAACAGCTGTTCTACCTAAACCCATTAAATCAGATGTGGATTTCATCGACATGAGAGAAATAGTCTTTGGATGATATCAATATACATCTTCTGGCAGTCTTAAACGTCGAAGATTACGTTATAGATGCAATGTCTATCATGCAATACTATTTATTTCTTGGTTTTGAAGTTGATGCCTATCGGCTCTACACTTCATCAAAGAAGGATTTCTTATCAATGTCGATGGTTGCACCAAAACCCGGTCTTTGTTACCTATATTGGTTGAAGAGCTCGGGTAATCGCACACCAAAGAACCTCATATATAAATGGGGGCTCCTGTAAGTCTACATTACTATCATATAATCACTATTTTATATATTTTCTATTATAGCGATTTTGGGATGTAAACACCATCACAGCCTTCTATCTAAGAGTTATTGTTTACATGTTTACCTCTTACAAGCTTTTGAGCTATACGAGAGCGGTAACATGTTTGTTGGCAACTATCAAGCGCTACTTCCACCCATAGCATTGGAGTTGGAGCTTACCGAAGATGAAAACACAGCTCAGTATACGATAGTATTAATCCCTAACAGACAATTAACATATGATCTTTTTATACTGACATACAACAGAATTAGTGGTAATAATACCAATAGCCGAGATTTACAATAAACATAATTATGTTATTAATTGAAGGTATTAACTTTTAGCTAAATATTATTTATTAATTTCTCATTGTTATTTATTTAACTCCCACTATCACAAACTCCATCCGTTATCCCTCTAACTCCCTACGTTAAATATGAACCAAGGTTAAACTTTGTTTGATTGTAGCGTGATGTTTTAGATTTGCGCAGTACCGCTATTTTAAATAAAACCGCTCCTTTTTATTTTGTGCGTATAACAGTAAAATTTAAACTGATTGCTAAGAAAAATTTTATTGACGCGTTTTTTGACTACTATGAAAATAAAGATTAATCTCATGATGAAGAACGTGAATTAGATGCAATATCTTCAGATGAAGAGGATGGTGATTCCTTTGGTTTTGTGCCCACAACAGACATTGTGGGCTGATAGTGAAGAAAATGTGATGGAATCTTTTGGTTACGTTCCAGAGCGTCCAAATTGGTATGACAGTGAAGAATAGGAAACCTACACGTTTGTTCCTGACACATCAATATGTAAAGATTATACACAGCCAATCATTTCTAAACCATCATCTAAAAAACGGTATGTTTTTTAAACAACGGCACAAGACATGAACTACACTATAAACAAAAGGGAGTTTATGGCTCATATACAGTTATGACTGTCTGGTACAGTCAAAGCCAAATCCAAAAGTTTTCAGGCGGCAACTCAACGCCAAAGTGTCGAACAAAAAAAGATCGTGTCAATCGAAAAAAGGAGTCTATCAATCGACGTACTAGTACTCCGTTAACGGAGTCTACTTCGGGCTTTAGCTCTGAAGACTTGCCGGAGGGAGACCCGTTTGAAATGGTTCGACAATGGGTCGATCGATCTCCGTCACCAAAAACTATGCGAAAGCCTGAAGGCAAATCACCGCTTGAAGTGTGGGAGTTGCAGCCTCAGTGTGATTATCTTGGCCCACGCATAATCGACAACGATTACACTCCAAAGGTAAATCGAGAGGTTAGCGCAGCTTAATGAGCACGGCCATGTAGCTCTACAGATAGTCAATCAAATAAGCAAGAAAGTTTTCCACAAGTTTTTGCGACTTATGGAGCAACTGGTCATCCGAAAAGAGTGAATAGAGGACGCATCCCCTATTAGCATTCGTTCCCGGGCAGCAATAACAAAATAACTCATTAATGATTTAATTTTTATACTTTTTAATATTACTAATAATTATTATATTTCATCTATACGATCCATATTTTACAAAATTTTATAATCAATAATCAATAATCTCATAAGTTTTATAAAAATTACAATTATATTGTTACTAATTATATCCATTATAATTATATCAATAATATTTATTCTCTATTTTATCTCTAAGATACAAGGCCCTAGGCATTATATTTCAATCATCACCATTTGGTAATTTTTGATAGATCATTGTTTTTTATTATTAAATCGGACCAAGGGTATTTAAATGTCGGACATTAAACTATTGCCACTAACTTGTTCCTATTGTTATACATAGTTGGCCGCAGGCCTCTAGTAGCTTAATTTGTAAATTATTATTTGGGAGTCAACTTTTGCTTTATATAATTGCCCGGTATTAATATACAGGTAGTCTGGAATTATACCAGATTGATAAGGCAGACCGTACCCCGTCTCCTAGCATGTTAAACTATACAGTATGTAATTATATTAGACTATTAATAGGGGGATGGGTTCTGCCCCGTGTAAATATATCTATTGTTAATATGACGAAACAAAACACCCCCATTTATGTCTGTCCCTTATAATAATAAATATACCGACAAAGCCTGAAGTCATTCCCAGCTTACCATAATAAAAACCAAAAAGCACCCACAATATAAACGAATGTATCATTACGACACCGATCCGTAACCCCTTACACGCGCTTTTTAATTCGAAACGTTTAGACGTGGGTTCAGATTGAGTCTTTTGGCCTCTTCAGGTGAATACGATAACAAGTATTGTTCAGTTGGGAAATGATAATTTTTGAAAACTAGGATTAAATAACCCACATTTGATTGTAGTTTGGTCACAATTGGGTAGATATCAAACATTGACGGCAATATAATCATCAAATATCCACATAAAGTAACTAATATATTTTATAAACATAGTCAAAAGAACAGTTTCAAGAAATTAAAACCTTGTCTTACTTGTAAATGATGTTTTTTATGAGACTAAGTAAAATACCAGATCAATGTTGATTAAGTAGCGCTAATCTATTTACAGCTCATAGTGCAAATTACTTTCAAACTTTCAAATTAAAATAGAACTACCTATTTTCATTCATTATTAAAATTTTTTGATAGTACTTTGATACTTAATGCGTTGTCTTATGAAGATTTCAAAATATGATATATTTTTCCCCAATCGATAGAAAACGCACTAGTTTTTTAATTTATATTAACAAAGAAGAAGAAAAAATTTAATTTCTTGATAGTTTCAATTTTATGTCGTTCTTATTGAGTGTCTTGGGTTCTAATAAAAAACATGCGTTTGCTTGAGACATAAGACTTATAGCGTATTTCTCAATGTTTTTCAGTTCACAGCAAAAACCACGGACTCAAAGCTTATAACAATATGAATAATGTAAATTTGTAATTTGTAACTTACAATTTAAGGATTTGTTTTTAAATAGTATAATGGATACAATTTGCCAAAAGGGTCCAAAAATTAACATGGATTTTACAATAATATACATTCCTAATTACAGATTATTTCTATCCTAATTTATTTTTTAAGGTTATCGTCTTCGAACGTCAATTTTTTCATTTAGAATATTTGATTTGTTTGAATCAAATATTATTGTTAAGAATATTTTTAAATTGTAAAATATTCTTTAAACTAGTTAGAATAATTAATTAAAATGAACATTTTTTGATTAAATTGTTACATTTAACAACAATAGTGTATATTGCAACTTTAGAATATGTATAAATTAATTCTTGAATGGTTTTGACAAATAATGAATTGGTGATACTATACATGAAACGTTTTGAATAACCGGAACTTCAGTTTTTTTAACATCTCTCATTCTAACTTTAAATTGAAGGGTTGGGCAGTGTTTTTCGTTAACGCTGGAAAATATAGAATAAGGCTAAACAGCTTTACTAACATATCACATAAAGTTAAAGTATAGCTAAAATGTAATTAGTTAGTGCTTATTGTTAGCACTGTTCAGTTGTGCTATAAAATAAACCAAATTATCCTGCCTTACTCCAAGAAAACGTGATACTTGCGATTATGAATAGCACGCAGTGTTTGTTTTAATAAGCAGAAAGCGCATTCCTTAAACTAACGGCAAAGTTAAGAAATCGATGCTTTTAATTAGAGATTTGTTTGATAGGTTGCTTTTTAATTATTTTCAAGTTGAAATTTTTTACTTTTCGTCACAGCAAGTTTGTTTATCAAACATGACTGCAAATTTTAATTTTTTTTGTAGTAAAGGGTTGCACATCTCGGGATCGCGGGTTTACTATTGAGTACATTTAAGAAAATCACTCGTTGCACTTCATCTATTAAAGGAATCAACTCTTAGACAACAACAAAAATTGAGACAGTAGCTCACGAGGTTTTCCATAATACATTTGGCTTTAAATGTGGACAAAGAAGACCATCATGACAAAATATTTATTGATCTTCTTGAAACTGTAGCATACTCTTTAAAAATCTATTTTACTTTTACTTAACACTTTAGGAGCTAAAACCATGTTTCAAATGTTAGAAACATATGACTTTTTTCTACGTTTTTATTTAGTTCAAAATTAATTGAATAATAGTGTAATTATCTGAACGTTAAATGTGTTATTATAATAAATAAATTGAATTAATAAACATGGATATTTTGCTTATTTTATTGACCAACTTTTAATTTAATTAACTTTTTGTAGTGCGCAACGCACACTGTTATCATCTTCGTGATAATGACTATAATACTCATTAAGTCTATCAAGTTTAGGAGCATAAAAAATAACAAACTGAATCTTGTTCAAATTCAAGATAATAAATAGTTTAGTATTTTTAATGCTCATGTTATTTGCGCTTTCGTTTCTACACGTTTGGTAACATGAACGCATCATATCTATACTTAACTGTGAGATTTTTTTTTCTTTCGTGGCTTAAACGCTAAATCACTTATTGATTTTCGTATGAAGTTGTATGCTATACAATCTACAAACAATTCATTATCTTTTGATAGTTCATGATTAAATTAAAAACACAATGACATTAGGTTTTTGTAAAAAAAATTTTTATTCTTATAAAATTATTGAAAGTAAAGATTTTCTCAATTATTTTCCATTTTAAATTTGTTTAATTAAAATTAATAAAAAGGAGTTCTTAAAGAGTAGTTTTTTTAAACAACATTCGTACATTAGAAACATTCATGTTCATATTGTTTGTGGATAAGTTAATAATGTAACAGTAATACATTCCAAGGAATGTAATATTAAGAAAAGTGTACCATATTTTCCCCAAGTAAGAGTAGATAAGCTTAAAACGAACCTTGTCATAGCACCACCCACTCGTGTTTTTTTCTATAACCTTTTTTATATCAATGTGCAGTGGTGTAAAACATCAAGAGTCAAAAAAGCCGCTTAAAAGTGACTGATAAAATAAACTGCAACCCAACGAGCTCCTGTCTTTGAAGACACATTTGTGTTTATTACACAAGTAGCTGTGAAGTTTTGTAATTTACGAAATCGATTTCTTGCAAAAGTAACAATAAAAGAGTCAATGCAGTCTATTGGGCATAATAAAAGGGTTCTCCCCATATGCGCCACAGAAGACCAAGTCTTTAACAAAAGCAAAAAATTATCTCCTAACATGCTATTCTCTGGTCACTTTATATCTATATCTGCATTGTATGTTCCTGTTTGTATATTGAAGTCTTTCACTTTGTTATGCGAAAAAAAAACTTTGTTTGAAATAGCTAATAATTTTATATGTATTTTGAATAATTGTTGTGAAACTTTCGCCTCGGTTTGCGTACAAAATGGCTTTAAGATATTACAATTAATGGAAAAATGTGTCTCTTGTTATGAAGAGAAACTTTGGATCGTTGAGCAAAATCCGAAAAGTAGTTCTACAACCCCGAGTAATAGTCTATGTTGCTGACTTGTTGTCAAAATGTAAGAGACCTAATAAATCCACTTCTTTACCATCTTTGATAAAATTTAAAACATAAGCTATAACCATACCTACTTGTTTATGGTGTTTGTCAATAAACCAGAGAAAGCTTAACAGATGACTTATTTGGTTTATGAAATAACATTCAAAAGGTCTGCTTACAATGATTTTGTTTTTGAAGTTGTATTGAAATACCCTTAATACTCCTTTTCTATTTCGTCTCAAAGCTCCACAAATTACTCTCCACATTCAACTACTTCTTTACCCCCTCGCTTTGAATATTAATAATAGAGTGGGTATAGTAGTACAACACCGAACAGAAGCAATTTGTCTCAATCAATTCCATTTTATTTAACAATTCTAACCTGGCATTGGCAGTAACAAAAGTAGCTTTAGATTCTAAATAATTTTTAGTTTTAGAAAGCTTATCTTCAACAACTTACCAGATTTCAAGAGATTTTTATTGACCATTACGTCACTAAATACAAATAACTTCATTCGCTTTACACCCAAACACAAAAATAAGCGTTAAAACCATCACTAACACACAATTCAGATAAAATACTTTATTTATTAGAATAAATATGTATGTTGTTGTTATAAATAGTATTGTGAATGTATTTTATATTTATTTCTTATATTAATAATTAATAAATGAATATAGTTATGAATATTAAGATAATATTAATAAAACATGATAATGAGCGGGATAGGCCTCTGGATTTAAATCCAATTCATGGGCGATAACACGTAGTAAAGTTTAACTTTCTCCTCTTAAAAAATCCGCTTGCATATAATTCCAGTACAATTGCAAAATGTGGTAATGGTATCGATATCCCAAAAATGTTATTTTTAAACAAATTCTTAAACAATTAAAGCAATTAAAACTAATTATGCTTTACAGGAATAATTGGCAGTTATTTTGGCGGGTCCGAGTCAAGTCCAGTTCTAAAGCTAGAACTGGTACTGAAGAGTTAAGTGTTTCATCACCAGGTTGGTTTAAAAAAAATCATCCTCGTGAAAACTTAATGCGGTGTATGAGTTAATAGCATAACCCAGTTCCAAGTAGTAATGCATAATAGCTAGAACGTCCTATTCTAGCTCTTTAGCGTTGTTCGAATCATAGACTATATCCAAATAATCATCATAATCTTATAGACCCTCAATCTCATCGAGATCTATAACATTTTATCCAGTTGACCAACCGGGAGATGGATATTAAAGTCAACTTGACGGCACCAAAAACAAAATTACTCAATGGTGCCTCTATTAGCAAGGTTTTGCAGCCATTGCTGTTGACAACTAACAAACAAAAATTAAATGAACATATTACTTCACTAAATGGGATTACTTATAGAAAATTATATGACAAGTTTCAGAAGAAACTTGAATTGTATAAAAAATTGATCTAAAGCTCACGATTTTGTTTGAGAGTGTGAATGTTATAAGGAACTTAGGTCTCATCACTTGTTTACTGCTGATCAACAGCGTTTTATTAAGTTTCTTAGAGAACAGAGTAGGGCCCGTATTATAGAGCCATTTTTTGTGGGTAGAACTAATAAACCTTAAATTTTACCATATTTGTAGCGCTCAGGAATCGATTAAATCTGAAGATTTCTTTAGCCTATACACTTATGTTTTATCTAGTAAGTCTTAAGCACCCAGAGTTAGTTACAGATAACTTTGACTATTCTTTAAATTCCTATATTGGTTTTGTCAAGTGCAAGGTTTTACCGCCGCGCGGGTATTATTTACCTGTTTTGCCTATGTAAATCAATAACAAACTAATGTTTCCTCTTTGGTATGCATGTGCTCGGAATTCTTACGACACATGTGATCATAGTAGTCAGGAACGAAGCTTGATTAACACTTGGAATAGTGTAGAGTTAGTAAAGGCTATTGAAATATAGTACATAATTGAGGAAATCTATGAGCTTTTGAATTACCCAAGTACTATGAATAATTTCTTTTCTCCTTATGTTTACATGTGGCTTAAGATTAAGCAGCAGGCCTCGAATGGCCTACAAGTTGCAAATCTTAAACTAACAGGCAGTCCTATATTAGATCTTATAAAAATAAATATAATATTGATTTAGAATACGATAAGATTTAGGATACGAATATTATCACATTTGCTAAAATGCTAGATATGGCTTGTGCTTATAATGAGAATAAAATAGTTTGTTTAGAAATTCCCCAAATGCAAATAAATGCATCCCGGCACCACCAGGTTTCCACCCGTGATGATTAAAAAACGAAAACTCTGTTTGGCTAATTGCCTGAGCATGTTTGACTTGGATGGATTAGCTGAGTGCTGAACCTGATTGGTTAATAAAAAACATTTCAAGTACTACAGTCTTGTGATTTGTCGGTTTCAATTAGGCGCCCAAAATTCAATTATCATTTTGGCGGGAAAACTTATACACCCCACCCTACTACTAATGTCAAATTTCTATGATAAAATAAGCATTCGGAAAATGTGTTATTAATTTAAAACAGATGACACATTGTCAGACATTGTCAAAAAGCTTATGCTGTAATTTTGTGTAAATAATTGAGTATATAAATGAAGCCCAAAAATAAACTTTGTATTTATAGCGGTTTTGTGACAGCGCTTTCACTATTCAATCAGTCCGACAGAAATGGAGGTAAAATAAATGACATTACTTTTGTATCAAAACGTTGGTTAAATTGGGCAATATTATTAAATGGGTATATACTATTCATAAGCGTATTCCCATTACTATGAAAAAGGACCGCTTTGGCAATATTACAATTCATTTAATTCATTTAACTGTGTTAACAGCGATCCTTTCTACTATTTAATACGATCACTGCTTTCATATTCAAAGCTATATAAGTAACATATTAAAGTTTAAATTGATTGCACAAGGACACCCTTCTGCCACCCTCTGCTAATAAGAGAGATAGAAGGCAAGGACCCCGTGGTTCCCTACAGCGATGCGGACATAAGTTGTTGCGGACAGAGATAAAAAAAGTATTCTTTATAATATATACTAGGACACCTTTCTGCCACCTTCTGCTAATAAGCTTCGATATAATAAGAAAGATAGAAATAAAGGACCTCGAGGCTCGCTCCCGTGATGAGGACATAAGTTGAGAAACAGTGTCCCAAAGTGTGCCGGTCTGGTGGGGAGATACATTCCGACTTTTCAATATTTTAGGAAGACGGGTTAAACTACTCGGATTTAAGCGACAATTTTTCTGCCATCGGTCAAAAAACATTTTAAAAAATTTTTCCCCATAGAGTTGTCATTTTTTCGGTAGGGTGGGTTAACTTTTTGGTGCGCATCTCATTTGTGAACCATTTCAGCGTTAATAAATTTGCACATAATATCGCCTTTAGTTTGTATCATATTATACAACCATGAGATACTCGGTTTTATAATAAATATATTAGTTTTAAAATTTACTGAAAATTAAACCTTCGCATGTGTTTGAAGGAAGTTTAATGTTATCAATCATCGCCTTTTAACATAAACTTGAACTAAAATTTTTTTGAAATTGGATACCTAATGCCTCATATTTTCACGGACTCTATCTAACGAATATTAATGCTTATGGAGATTGCGAATAATATGGAAATAAAACTATATGTAACCCTTTGTGATACCGACTATGGATATGATTTTAAGAAATACAAGTGATTCGATTAGATTAGAAGCGGCAAAAAAATGACAAATATCCGTTCATTATAATTTTCATTGAAAGGATAATACTGTATGTATTGAATGTCATTCACCTTAATAAATCAATTTTATTTTATTATAGACCTATTTAATATTTTTTTCGATATTACTTAACAATACCGTAAAATTTTTATAACTTATAAACATTTTTGATTCCGCAAGAAATTAGTGTGTTATGCAACGATAAATAATATATAACGAGTCTATTAACAATATAACACGTAATATAGGTTACAATAGCAATAAACTGATTGTTACTAATTGTCGAGTGATTGTACCAAATAAAAATGTTTGTATGCCTTGCAATAATTTTTTTAAGCAAATACAAAGCTTTTTTATTTTGAATTTTAAAGTTTTGTAGTTAACCCTTATATGGAAAAGTTGAACTTAAGAACAGCTAGAGAAGTGTGCTAACGATTAAATTTATAAATTATTCATAATATATATGACCTCTACAGTAAAGCCTTTAAAGAAAATCGTTTCCCTTAAATTACATAATTTTCTTGTAATAAGAAAAATAATTATCGTTTAACGCAAAACAAAAAATAACGAAATTACTAAACTTCACACAAGAAATATCACGGAAATAAAAAATTAATAGCAAACAATAGCATAACTGAATATTGATAGCCAGCGTCTGTGGAATAGTAAAAATTTTTAGCCTAATTTTGTATCCACAATAATATGTTTGTTTCACCAGATGATATGCATGTATATTGTTATGAAACATGTTTTAATTATATAATACTTTTTTAGTGAACATATTATTTCTATCAAAAACCTCCGACACTATGCCAAAACAAGTCGTCTATTTTCCTAATTCACAAATTTATTCTTTTCTCTGTATTCTATTAACAAAAATATAAATTAATACTTATTTCTAAAAGCGATTAAACTTCAATACTTAACAATAAATTCGCGGAAAGTTTTGACATAAAGAGTTAGCTAAGGCTCTGTTTTCTCTCTGCATCAAAATACTGTTCAGGTTATTGCTCATTTTTCACAGAATAAATGTGTAAATAGTGTACACGAAGTAACTACGACTAAAGGATGACGCAAAGGGATGACACAAAATACAAAAATTAAATGTCATTTACCTTTAATAAATCAATCCTTGAACTTGCCTGCATATATATAACGATAATTTTATTAGTTTATATAAAATTTTATATTATTTTTAGTGATTAAGTAACACACATTAAAATGAATTTATTTAAGATATACTTTATTTGTTGCTTATTAATTAATTTTATGAGTATTAACTGCTGTGAAAGTAAAAATAAACTTGGAAACAATAGGCAAAATGGAATCAATGATACAAATCAAGTTAAATTAAGCAAATATGTAAATAGCATTAATGAAACTATTGAGAGACTCTATAAAATAAGAAGTTTGGCTGAAAATCTTACAATAAGTCTGGCACCAGTTTTATCGCAATTCTACAATAATGAAGATATTTATTCAAATCTTTCTAATGAATGTATTTCATCGATCAAAACGATTTTTAAAGCTATGAAAAATTATGAATTGTGGGCATTCAAATGTATGTATTTATATTTACTATTAAGGGGCAGACTTTTCAGTTAGAAAAAATTGAAAATTCGGTCGGTTATCGGTTGAAATAATGTTTAAAAAACTGTTAAGTTTTCCGTTGACATTTTTACTTAATGAAAAGGATTATATTTTATTACATTATATATTTCAATGTTTTAATGTGCAAACTTGAGTCTATTTTTTCTTTAATACTTCTATATATTAAATATAGATGCTCAATTTCCCGGGTATAAGTTAAAACATGAGTGGAACACACATATAATGGCATATTGAATCAGATTTATTCATATTTATTAAATTATAAACTTGAGTTAAAAAAATTATTACAGTACTAAGTTAGTGGAATAACTGAAAATGGAATCTGGCAAAATGTTTAGTTTAAAAAATGGTAGTTTTGGAGAGGGACACACGGAAAACTCAATCATATAATGTCAAATTTTCTATATGCCATAAAAATATCGCTATATTTCTCCCTTGAAACTCAAATAAGGTTAGGGAATTAAGTTTTAAAGACATTAGATAATTCCGTAAAATCTTAATTTATTAATTGTTTATAAAAAACAAGAACGAACAATTAGTAATGCGCTCACTTTGATTCAATTATTTTTTAAGTGCATTATTTAATCGAATTATAAATATCTGCATTCCCTTTACGCCAAAAAACTTATTATATTGTTGCTTAACATTTTTGTTTTTAATTTTAAACAAGCAAAAGTTTTAATTATTAATGTTTCCCTAAAAATTTTTTTGTGTTTTAAAACATAATTATAAATAGTACTTCAGTGAGTGTTTAGGATATTTTTGTTCATTCTTAGTTTAGCTGTCGACGAGTTAACATCAAAACTGTTCTTATAAGCACAATAAGGCTCATGTTATAACGTTTAAGTTTAAATACTAAGACTCGACACCAAAATTTACTCATATTTTCCCCGATATTAACTATTTGTGACCCGATTTTGTGTTAGTTTTGACCAATTTTGCTCCATATTTTAGTCAATATACACCCAATTTAATCCCTGTTTGGCGCTTACTTAAGCAAATTTATGCCTGAATTTGGACATTTTTTTAGTCAATTTTCTTCTCATTTAATACATTTTTTACTCATTTAAAGCCTACTATCCTTCAAAAAAAAGTCTACAGACAGAACGACAGACTGACATTGCAAACCCAATAGCTGACTTTTACAAATTGAGCTAAAAATCTAAACTATAATTATATCTGCAATATCTGATATTTCGATTTTTACATATCGATATCTCAAATTTTGTATGTATCAGAAAATTTTATCTCAAAATAAAAACTTATTGAAAGCTACAGTTTGCTTTTTTAAAATTTATAAGTATATTAAATACAAATTTTTGTTCCCAGTTTCGTCCCAAGTTCACAACTTTTTAGTTCCGGAAATCCCTAACCCTAATAATCAATATTTTTTCTGAAATAAATTTTTCCACTTTTATTTGTTTAATAAAATTTTTTATTTGTTATAAGGTTTAATTGATTGTTTAGAGTCAAATTAAGTGTTTCAAAAAATTTAAATGGAGCGATTTAAGAATTTCGGTTGAAAAGTTTTATTAAGGTTTTTAGGTTGGCGACTTGAATTTCGGTTAAAATCCCATGTCTCAAAAGATTATTTTTTGGTTAGTAGTTGTTAATATAGACATCAACCGAACTTTCAAGACTTAAAACTTTTTCGGTTAAACCCAAATGACCGCCACATATTTATTATATTTAGTCGCAGGGAAAAATAATTTTATCATTTGCAAAAATAGTTTTTGATTCTTTTGGTTCAATACCGCGAGGCATCACAGAAGGTTCTACTGCTGACTTTGGTCTGTATGACCAGTGTTTAAATATCGAAAGCCCAATAAAAATGGAGTATAACCAAACTATTTATGGACAATATTGTCTTTTAAAAGCAATTTTACCACTGCCTAACATTCATGATAATAATAATTATTTTGAAGAAATTATTTATATAAAAATTGGTGAAAAGCAGATTAAACTTAA
>JAQIXJ010001058.1:0-24070 GCA_034700185.1 Phthiracarus laevigatus | reverse complement strand
GTTTTGCAGCGATCGTTTTGTATACTTTCATCACTTATTCATGCTCTTAAATATATTCAGATTGACTAAACCCTTTTGCATGTGAATCATATAAATCATTAATACAGAAAAATTTTAATTCATTATAAACTACATGTGAAATTAATAATATTGGAATATACCAATGGACGCGATTAATGTACTAACGGATAATTATTATGTTAGGTAACTGTATTTATTTTTAGTGAATTAAGAAAGTTAAGGATTCAAACTTATTTTGCAAAACAAAACGTAAAAAGTTCAGAAAAAATATGTTATCAAATGAATTTGTATGGTATGCGAAGTTGTGAGGAAATGATTCTCATTAAGGCATGTTTCCATTTAAACCAATTAATTGACATTTCTAACAGTTACATCAAATTTTAAAACATTAATAATTTTACGTATATTAGAGACCCGATGTCCCCCGCGCCCGTCGTATCCCTTGTGCCGGCATCGCCCGTGTGCCGAGCTCTACTTGAGATTGTTTTGAAAGCCTTTTTAAGTTCTATGTGAGATCTGCCGTTTTACTAAGTCGTAAGATTTAATACTGCTTTGTCTAATGAAGAGCTCAATTGTCTACTTAAATACAACAATGAAATAATGCAACTATATTTCCAGTAAATCACTTTGCATTTAATATGCTGCCTTATGTATGCTAAGTGCTTATATGCTCACAATACGCATGTTCAGAAAGCGTTAATTCTTCAAAACTAGATTACTATAATTCAAAAATAGAATTCTATATTACTTATTATAGTTTCTATTAATTTTTTAGACATACCGAAGCACTTATCAAAATGTCCTTAATTTACATAAACTAGTCCGTTGAATTTAAACTCCACTACCAGAGAAATAAAGAATTTCTTTATAATTTAACCCCATTTTATAATTGTGAGCTATAAAACTTCGATCTTCAACTCCACTCTATCGTCTTGTAAATTAATTTATAAAACTAAATAAATTATGCTGAAAGTTTAAAGTCCATTAAACGAGTATTTTTTTGTTAACAACTAATAATTGATAGTTTTTCCAAATATCCAAAATAAAGTTTTAAACTTTTACTTTTTGTAAAAATTTACACAAAAAAATTCTAATACTGAATTTAGCCGGCAGTCTTTTATTATGGTAAAAAGTAAAAAACAGGGCGCGCGTAACAATAGCAATGTAAAATACTATTATTATCAGCGGATTTTAATAATGCGCAAAAAAGTAAATTACCAAAGTTATTTATCATAAAGAAATGGATATATACGGTAATACTTTAAACGCAAATGTAGCTCTGAAACTAAGCAATGCATTTATTATATTGTTTTGTTTTTCCCATTTCCCCCCGTTTTTAGTCTTAAATATTTTTGATAATAATAGTTGTAAATATTTAATATAAAGACAGTTATTTTTTACTTTTCCTCGAAAAAAAACGAGCACTAACTCAAATTTTAAAATAATATCACTGATGGCACTGTATTTGCATGCATAAAGACGTGATATACTATCAAAAATACTAAGCAACACATTCTCGTCATTTTAATACTATTTTATGCTTTTAAACGAAAAAAATAACAAGAACAGCGCTTTTTTAAGGCTTTAAAGAAATAGATGCTAATGTCTTAGTGATGTAGTTAACCTTCAGGCGGAAGAAGATAAATAGGAAATTCTTATTTTAACGCAGAAACTCACTAGATTTTTTCAGCAAGTTTTTTTGACTCCGATGTTTTGTCTCTTACATACACACACACGTCGAAGCCTGAATTACCATCTATGACTTTTATACAACCACCGTATTCAGCATTATATACTGTATATGCGAAAAAGAGTAGAATGAGAAAACCAATATACAACGCGCCGCACAACAACAAAAAAATTTGCATATTTAATTTGCAAATAAATTTGCAATATAATGGAACTTAAATAATCTTAATGATAGCCAAAAAATAACTTCTTTTTTTGCAAATTGACAGTAAAAGAGTTCTTGTATTATGCGCTGCTTTTATATAAAAAAATAATAGATTACCCATTTTGCCGCAGAAGATTATTTATTCAATACAGAGGAAAAATGCAAATCTAAAAACTTTTTCTTTTACGACTATGTTCTATATATTGTTAATAGAAAACGCTTTCTTTCGTAATGAGACGTCTTTTTAAAAAAACAAATCGCCCCATCATTGCGAGTAAACTCCTGTAATGAATTTTGTGTGCAATGCGTTGAACGCTTTTCTCCACAAAAGATCGCATGGAAAAAATACTAAAATCACTTTTGTGACCATTCCAGTGTATTCAGTAAATCTCTATTTAAGTATTTGACATGAAAAGGGCGCATACCTCACAATTTGCTTCGTTTATTTTCGGTTTTTATTTTCGCTTCGTTCCTCAAATAAGTTTAAAATTTAGGCAATAAAAGCTATAAAAAAAATCTCGCGAAACACTCTTTTGCCAATAAGTTTTTAGACAAATAAATTTGCCATTCAATTCAAGCAATTTAAAAATCGAAAAAAGTGCGATTCGCAACTTAACAAACAGTAAAAAGAAAAGTTAGGAAAAAAATGTGTTCGACATTATATACTCGTATGTCGAAACCCTTATAAGTGGTAGATATTTGACAAAATAACCTTTTGGAGTTAAATAAAATTATTTGTGTCAAACAACATCATGTGTTTTGTAGATGTTTAGTCTAGAATATGGAATAGATATTATATTCGTTAAATTTAATTAAAAATTTTAAACAATGATTAAATTTACAATAAAACCCTTCGAAATAAATAGCATTAACGAGTGTGTCATCGATTTATTAAAACATTTTTTGATTCTTTAAAAATCAAACGGAAAGCATCTTTACACTTATGAAATCGTATATTGTCGTAATACTCAATACTGTACGCCTTTACTGTAAGGGTCATTAATTTTTCGAGATAAAAATAAGAAAACGGAGCGAGCAAAAAAATAGTGTGTTTGAGATAGAGAAAAGTGAGACATAAAGCCAATGTATATATTGAGTAGATTAAGTGGGAGCACTTTGAATGGCATTTAATATATGAAAGATTTAGGCTTACAATATCGCACTTACTTTATCAAAAAATGTTACATTTTTGCCTGACAGTTTCAATGAGTGCAAAAATGTCGGTTTTGCAAACAATGACATCCAAAAAATGCAAAAAAAAACTACAAATAATAAAAAACAACCGCATACACGACAATTTATGTAATATATGATGCGTTTGTACAATACTAATATATATGTTACGAAAGAACAACGCTTCCATGCATACGGATTTGCTTTTCGTTATTATTTATATATTTTATATCATAACTTATATGTAAAATTCCAGTGGTTCTCAACCTTTCTTTATAAAGCGGAGCGTTTCGTATTGTTTAAATTTTTTCCAATTAACCTAAGATTTTCAATGCTACTACAGTTTAATAATGGGTAATATCGAATGAATAAAATTATTTATTTATTGAAAAAAAACGTTGCGAAAAATTGGAGCTTGAAAACTAACAGCTTTTTGAATTTTTAGGGTTGCGAACCGAATTCATAAAACATTACGAACGCAATATTGTATAACTACGCCATATATAACGTATATACGGTATTGTTATATTTCTCTTAAGCTTTTAATTATTTTCGAGCTCGTTTTCTTTGGAATAAAAGAAAAATGACATATTTCAACCACACAGATGTTAAACGGAAACGTCAAGCAATGCATTGCATAAATCAAACGGGTAATGATCGCACTGGTACTGCTGAGTCTGCATCCAACACACCGCACACATACAGCATACATACACATACAGAAACATCGCCAAATACTAGCAGATCCAGCGATCGGTAATTCATGATTTCAAACTCTCGGAAGAGTAGAAGGGAAATAAATCGAAATAAAAAAGTGTCATTTGCAATACATTTTAAAGCTCTTGCACGTCTTGTTTATATGAATATTTAAAAAGCGAAAACTAAAAGCGCTCGAAAGTTCTCACTGAAAGTGTTACTTTCAGTTTATTCCCAATATTTTATTATTACTTTCGTGAACTGTTTACAAGTTGAAATTTTTATGTGTTTGAACCAAATATTCATATCTTTGAAGTATGAAAACGAAAATACTTAAAACTAGTACGAACATTATAATGCGCTCACTTTGTTTCTAATATTTTATTAACTCAATAGATATGTGCAACATTTATGTGAATTAGAAATTAATAGCAAAACACTAATTCTATTGTTGCACAATTTTGTATTTTATTTTTAAACCAATAAAACTCTTAATTAATTTTGTTTCTTAAAAATATATTTATGGGTTATAAATATTTTTATAAATAGTACTTCAGTGAGTGTTTCGGAAATTTCGACTCAGTCTCTGTTCAGCTTTCGAATAATGAACATCAAATCTGTTGTTGATGTTACCCTTAAGTTTTTGACACATTTTTAGACAATTTGCATCTATTTTAGAAATTATTGACCCTATTTCGCCCCAATTTTATTTATTTTAGACCCTATTTTGGTCCTTTTTGACCCGAAAAATCCCTTTGTTAATATAAACGAGTCCACAGACAGCTACGCGTCTACAGATAAAGGAACGGAAGGATATTTCAAATCCAATGGCTTCACTTTTCAAAATGAGCTAAAAATATATGTGGTTATTGTATAGAGTGTTCGGTTGTATCAATATATAAATATATAGTCAGTTTTGACATTATAGCTTCTATATAGAGAATGTAAAGAATTGCGGCAAATATTCTAAGCTTATGTCGTATATTTTGTGTTCTGAAAGCAAAGAAAATGATTCTTCCATTTAGTGCAAAAATCTGTCTGATATAACTTATTGATTTTATAAGATTTTTAACGTCTAAATTAACTTGTATATTGAAACGTGGAATTTGGTAAATATCAATTAATAATTTTTGTTAAAGATTTATCTTTTAAATAAAACCTTATATGAAAATATTTTGCTGTTTAAAACAAACTTTTCTGTTGACTATCTGCTTGAGATATGCAGATTTTCATGATTAAATTCAAGCTTTCAACTGACTATCAAATTCTAACTCATTCTTCTGAACAAAAGAATTATCTTTACCCTAAAAAAATAAGTACTATGCAGTGTATTGAAACACATTAAATTTTTTAGCTAACATTATACGCGTTGTGTAGTGAACTTTTAACTATTTTGATGTCCGTAACTATTAGCTTCGGGAGATTTTTTATTTCATTTTTAATTTGTATTCTCAATTAAGCAATGTCTGGTCTAAATAAAGTTTTTGTCTAAAGGCTTAATTATATTCTGTAAAGTACCTTATATTTTATAATATTTAGTCTATCTATCTGTCGGTGTGAACATTGCAGAGGACTTGATTTAGAGTTCAGTTGTCTATGATTCAAATGATTGCAATTTTTTTACATAATTGACTTTGGTAACATAAAACTTGAGCAGAAGATTTAACGACTAATAGTTTCTGAGTAGACTATGTAACGAGCCCCCGATATTTCGGGCCCCGCGGCCCCCTACGTTTTCTGTCGGACTTTGTCGGGCTCGGGCCTTAAGTTAAGAAACTGTATCAGGCCGGGCTTTGGTTCAGAAAAAATTAAAAGCCCGAAAGTTTTAATTTTAATAAAAATATTAAAGTTAACATTATTAAACTATACAAACATTTTAAAAAATAATAGAAAATCATTAAAACTAATCATTATTAACAAATAAATTATAATTATAACCAAAATTGATACAAAAAAATTTAAGTAAGAATTTGTGATTAAAAATTTTTGTGCTAAAATAGTACTTTCCAAAAAAATTTCTTTAAAAACAAAATGCATTGTTTTAATTAAAATCGGACCGTGTCGTGCTTTAAATAATTTAATTTATCGAGCTTTGGTCGGGCTTGGACTCTAGTCTGTCGGGCTTGGATCGACCTTCGGGTTCGGCCTTAAAATTTTCACAAATTCATAGTCTAGTTCTGAGTAATAAATAATCCCATTACGAATTAATTTTTTTTGGTACACAATCAAATATTTAACTCACCAAACCTTGCAATTAAAATATTTTTCTCTTTTATTAAATACCGCTTTCCCATCAGTTAATAAAATCATGCATTATGCAATGAATTTTTGTATTGAACTCTGTTTTTTGAATAACCAATACATTCTACAATTGCATTCCAATGGTGTACCTGATAATTCTATAACATTTTCATTGGATAATATGGAAGAGAAAACATTTTCGCCCAAATACTTAAACAATTAGGGATTAGTTTGCAAAAATAATTGAAAATGTTTAAGAATGCTTGCAAACAAACCAATGGAAAAACTAGGAATTAAATAAACTTATTACTAACGTATCTCTATTTATAAATGATTTGCTAATATCCACACCTGTTGGCAGTAATGAGACACAAAACTTAAATTTATATTATTTATGCGGCTATTATTTTGATTAAAATCGAAAATGCTTACTCAGGAAAATATTTAATTAAATTGTTAAAAAGTCCGAGCTCAGACAATTTACTTAAATCGCAGAATGCGTTATTGCCTATTGATTGAAGTTTTAGGTTTTCAGTGATTAGTTATATAGATAGGATAAATTATCTAATAAGGCGTACGAATTTGACGGAATTGATGTTAACGTAATACACGTAAACCATAGTTGGTCCAATTAAGTGAACGAAGAATTTATAGCTTTAAGAAATAAATAAATAAATTTTATTCAAATGTTTTTAGCTTAATTTTGTTATAAAATGTCGCAATATGGCTTTCACAATGTCTGTCCGTTTGTACACTCAGGTACTCTTGCCTACCTGGGGTTTAATAACTAAATATATTTGTTACATAAGTATGCAATTACAGCCTGTAACCTTAGAAAATGTGCGCTCTCTATAAATGTATCCGTTCTAGTTTTTAAATCGAAATAAATGTTTTAGAACATGATAAAAGTTCTTGTGATATTTACAAAGTAAATGATTCTAATTGAATAAGTAGTAAACAGATAAAATAAAATAGTTTGCAAATAAAAGTTTTCATTAAAATTTGAAGGTAGAAGTTGCTTAAAATTGAATTAACATAATTTTACCGCAATAAGAATTGAGAGAGAGAGAGAGAGAGAGAAAGAGAGAGGGGAGAAAGAGAGAAAAGATTATGAGAGAGAGATTATGAGAGATTAGAGCACTAAGATAAGAGAAATTCAGTTTACAAATCGAAATAAAAGATAAAAGAGAAATACAATATTTAATAGTGGAATAGAAATTATTTGCTTTATATCGTAGCAATATAATCAAATAAATGCAAACAAACTTTGATTTAATCAAAATGTATTATTTATAATTTAATTAAAAAAAGATACTATTTTTAGAGTTAATAGAATTTTAAAAATATATTTCCAAAACCAAAAGTTAAATTAATTATTGATTGAGTCATCTAAATAATTAAATACCAACATTACATATCGAAAGAAATATGCGTACACACTATTACGCTGTTTTAAATTTAAATGACGAGCGAAAACTTACGTAAAAAAATGGAAGTCTATTCGGTTACCACTAAAAATGGGATTAACAATATTAACATCAAGGGAAAAGTTATTTTTATCAATAAAAAGGTAAACACGTATCGGGTATTTAATCGTCATTCAAAATATAGTTGCTTTGTTCCGATATGATTCAATATATTTGAACGTTTTTTAAATGAAAAACGTACTCATTGTTAGTTCATGAGTAAACGAAAATGTCGAATATAAGTGTTTAGCAGCGATTCTTTGATTCAATTCAGTGATAGACTATATGTTTTAGTAACACAAAAAACCTAGTAGTTTCTCTATTTCGTATTTTTTTCTCTGTTGTATTATTATTTTCTTATAGAGTACTTATATACAGTATTGTATTGTTGCTTGTCATACACAATAACGATTGCATTACGTGTTGCTTATGCCAGCGCATAACACCGATCAAAGTGTTTGTTCATTATAAAGCACTTTCAGTGATTGACTCTCTCGCCGAAAAAACTAGTCAAAACGTATCTGCAATATGAATGGGAGAAAACTTGAATACAAAAAAGAACTGGTTGTTGTCTATAGAATAAAGCGATAAATTAAATCATAAGGAGTAAAGAGCGTACAGAAGAAAAAAACACCGTTTTCTTGCTTAATATTAATAAATTAATAATATTTTTTCCTTTTGATATGATTTATTTATGGATAACGCGTCTCCCACTTATATTTATGATAATGTTGTGCGAACTGTGCGCTAAATTAAAATATTATGCGGTGTCACGTTTAAAATTTGTTTTCTTCGCGATGTTTTTTTGTTGGTAAAGAAATATATTTTAGATTAAAACTGATATTTTTTTTATTTTTTTCAAAGCAAAAGTGATTTATAAATGACACTTTTTTTACAGAGGAAAAAAAATCAGTTGAACGCCAATCGAAAGTAATTACCGGTTTCAGTATATAATATACTTTAAGACATGAAAACTTCAAATTTTTTTTGATAAATTAATTTTTATTGAGAATTGATTATAATCTTATGCATTTGCTTGGTATAAATATATACACCAAGCTGTATATTTAACCGCATTTGCACATACTTTAGTGGCGATGACAGAACATTTATATTGCTATCAGTGAAAGTTTTCCGTTTTTAACGACAAACCATCAAAATATAAATTTTTTAAGCAATCTCGTCATACTCTCGTTATGTTCTCGTTGAATACGATAAAAACGTTGCGGCAAACACTAATAATTTTATGCATTAAAAAAGGTATATATATATATACATACTTGACAATTTCAATGATTAATGACATTAGAATAACCATAAGATATAGTATAATCAATATTAGATATTAAAATCGTTCATTGGGTTTTGGGTTTGAATTACAGCAAAAAAAAAACACAGAGCGCTCGCATACAGCAATAGCTGCGTATAGTAGTATCACATCTATCAACTATGCGATAGAGTAATACAGTTTAAGTCAAAATAGTTTCGCACAAAATAATGCAATTGAGAGGAACCGGAGTGATTGCGATGCATTTTGCGAGTCAATTCTTGTTTGTCAATCCAATGTATAAAAGTTTACTGGTAAAGCGCTTCTTCGTTTCCTCTAATATATTTATGACTCCTTCAATCATAGATATTGCATTCGTTCTATATCTTTACAACCTTTACAGATATATATATATATATAACACAATCGATACACTATTTTCAGGTACAGGCACTGTAAAAGTATATAAGTTACGATATTTTTTTCATTAAATATAAGTAAATGTAAGATATTCTTTGCTAGTGTTTTTCAGAGACCATTATATTCAAATAAGAAATTCAAAGTACTCTCTAATGCCAATCTCTCTCTCTCTCTCTCTCTCTCTCTCTCTCTCTCTCTCTCTCTCTCTCCTCTCAGCAGTTCGCCGAAAAAAATTCGTTAAATTTATTACATTTATTATACAAATTAGATTCATGAATGCATATTACCCTACACTTAATTGATTGCGTATAATGACATCTCATCTCTTAAATTATATATGTATAGAGAAATTTGTTTAAAGTTAATGCGTTTTGAGTTATAGATTTTTTTCTTGAACTTAATTATTATGGGTTTTCTGAATCATTTATGTTGATATTAGGCTCACGTATATATGCTTATTGAAAATAATTAACCATTAATAAATTAAAAGTAAATTTTACGACACTCGTTATAAGCAGTTGATTAATAGTATGATATCATATGATGAGATTAAAACGAAAGCTATCATAGAAATGAGCTCAGTTTTGTAATTGTTAAGTGTTCAATGTAACGATGCTTATAACTGCTCAATCTCCAGTCCTTGTCTTATTTAATCGTAACCTTATTAACTTAAATGACTTTTATATTTATATAAAATATTTGAGTACTCACTCCCCTTTGCAACTCGGATTTCATATTTATTAGTTAATGTTTGAAACGATTATAATTGCAGACTTAAAGATTGTTTTAACTATACAATTAGTGTAAAATTTGTAAAATTGTTGAATTTGAAAAAGCGACTTTGTTTTTTATATATTTCAAAAATGATTACGTTTTCTATTTGAGCTTTAAAATCATTTGAGCTAAAATTTTATTCTTAGTTTAGGCAATAATGAAACTTTTAAGCGTATGATAAAATTTACAGAACTTGTGGCGTCATCTATAAAATTTGATGAGCAGTTTAAAACTCAATAACAATTTTATGACTTAATAATAATATTTAACATATTAGAGAACAATAGTTTTTTAATTGATTATTCCGTGTTAACACTCCCAAAAATTAATTATCAAATGATGAATTATCAGAATGAGACAATAAAAATATATTAAAAAGCAGTGCATTTGCAGAATTTGCTCTAAATTTCGGAAAACAATTTAAAAATCTTTCAATACATATTTATATTTATATTTATATACAGGACAGTATAACGTTTTTCGCTCCGATTATTATTTAATTTAAAAGTCGTTTCGTGAAGTTTAAGTTATCTAGTTATAGTGAGAAAATTAATTATTAAGACAAATTTTTATTTTTTTAACTGGTATTAGAATTTATGATATGTTTAGTCAAATCTTATCCATTCTGCTAATATTTTATTTTATCCCATTTTATCTTCCAATTAGTCTTTCATCCAATCTACATTTAAATGTTTTATGGCTATTATAATAAAATGTATTTAAATTTACAACAAATTGTGTATTTTATTTACAAGGATGTGCGCATTTTTATCTAAAATAAACATTTACAAAACTTAAAAAATACCTGTAAGTGTAAATACCTTTTCATTGAGCATCCTATTATCAAGATTTTAGGTCACATAATAAAAAGTTCGAATTAAGAGCTCGCACTGTGAATATAAATTCAGTCAAATATCTTTCAAAAAATAGACTAGGTCTCTTTCGGTAATTGTTTAACGGGTGATTATATATATATATATATATATAAATCAGTATACAACTAAATTTACTTATTTTTAATTTTAATTTATTAGCTCACTTTTTTAAAAAAAAGTAGAGCTTATGCTTTTGACACTGTTCTTCCGTCCGTCTGTCTGTGTGTGTGTGTGTTCGTAGTCTAATGTTAATAAAAGGATTTCTCCTATTTCTTATATTTATAAAGGGATTTGTCATTTTACCATCTTGACTCAAAAAACTAATATATTTGTGGCATAAAAATGCTCAATTAGAACTTATTAAAACTGAGCTCTCTATGAATGTGTCGCTCTTGTTTTAATTAAATTTCAATCAGTCAAAGAAAAGACTATGTATTGATATTGTAAAAATTGAAAAAATGACAGGGTTATCATGCTTTCCTGCCAAATTTTAATTTTTAAAAATTTGATTCTTACACTGGACATCTCACTACACCCTAACAAAATGTTAGATATTGGCCATAACTGATGCAAAGATACAGTGTTTTATGAATTGTTAGGCTTAAGGTTTAAATTTAGTTTCAAACTCCGGATTTTCAAACACCTAAATTTTTATTTGGTACCAGAATTGAAATTAATTATATTTTTAATCATTCAGTAGATAATTATTTATTTTTAATTAGTGCTCATAAAGTTAAATACGATCTTTTAATTAGAAAATTTTTAGAGAATTTTTTAATAAATTATTTTTGGAACGAAGAATACACGAGCAAAGATTGAGATATTGATTAAGGGCGTTGGTGGTGGTTAACATTTAAAAGCATAATAAAACTGTGCATAAAGATAGCACTCCACCCATTTAGCGAAGCCATTAACTATTACTTGGAGAGAACAAATGCGTTTTGGCATGTTTTCACCTAAATCTCGAGCATTCAAAACTGAAAAGAGCAAAAGTGCTGATGATATCCATTTCTCTCACTCTAAACCTTTCATTTATTTTTTTAAAGTTTTTAAACATAAGGTGAGTGAATAAAACACTCTCCTTTTTGAGTGCTTTTTTCTTGGTAAATAAAACGGCAATCATAACATCAATATGAGTGAAAACGGATCAAAGGATGCAACCGAAACGCAATCTAAATCGCCGCCATCCTCACCGCCGCCTTCATTATCTCCGCCGCAAACTTCATCCCCTCCAGTAGAGTATACCGATAAAAGATCATCTTTGGATCCGGATATTATCGTAATACCCAAAAGAGGTAGAAGTGGCACAAAATCTCCGCGCAGAGGATCTCATTCTTATTTAATGGGTGACGATATTGTGATGCAATTGAGTGGAGGGAGAAGATTATCGTCGTTTTGCACCACTTCTTCAAACGAGTTTGTTTTTATTTCAAATTTACTTTAAAAAAATTTTCTAGAATTTCTAAAGATTTATTAAAAATTATTTTTTAAAAAATGTTTGTTATGACAATCAAAGCTATTTCTGATATTAGGGAAACGGCAATCTCGATGGCTGAGGATCAATTAACAGAAGAGGAAATTAACGAATCAATCCGAGCGCATAAACAGATAATCGCGAATATGAAATCAATGCAATGGCCAATGCATCGAAAGTTAAAAGTAAGCAAAGGAAAAAATTAATAGTTTTCGCCCGAAAAGTTGATCTAAGCATTACTTAATTTGTTGACAAGGTATTAAAACGCGCCAAGCATTACATTAAGAGACACGAGGGAGAGTTGAAGCAGAGTAAACAAGCGAAAGATGTTTTCGCTAAATATAAAGTTTATGTTGAACGGGTATGAGCGATGAAAGCGCAAAATGAAAATGCCTTTATTTTATTACTCAAAATGCTATATATCGCCCAAACCTAAAACCACTCATAAATTTTTATAGTCCATCAATCGACTTAAGCGAGAATTCGCTAACTTTATCGTTGTAATCACGCCCTGGGAGATGAGGATAAAAAAAATTGAAAGTAAATACGCATTTACTGTTTGTTTAAATGATTTTTTTTCGTGTTTATGAACACTTGTTATTCGTAACATTTAAGGTCACTTTGGATCTGGTGTGGCCTCGTATTTCATATTCTTGCGTTGGGTGTTTTGGGTCAATATATTCATAAGCGTGTTTATATGTTGCCTTATTATGGTACCTGAGGTAAACCTAGACACTAATAGTATAGATGCACTTCGGCGAAAACACCACATTTAGATCTATTATTTATGCATTAAAGGTATTAAGAAGGGATGAAGACTTAACTGGTATGAGAAAAACAGTTGGAACTGCGAAAGAGAGAGAAGAGGCTTTGAAGTTTCAATCCATATGGGAGTTTGAGGTAAAGCATATTGAGTACAGCCGTTGTACAGAATACTCCATATGTGTAGTCATCCATCAGGATTATGCAAACCGTTATTCTCGCAGTAAAGTCACACTTTTTTTAGGGTCATCTCAAATACTCGCCAATCTTTTATGGCTACTACAGCAAACGCGAAATGACCAATGAAGGTATAAGTCGTCGAAAACATAAAAATAACATTAACTTATAGTTTAACCGAAAAAATTCTTATGCTCCTCTTTTTTATTGAGTTATTATTTTTTTTGTTTGTTTCTTTGCACCGGTTTTATAGGTTATCGCTTACCACTCGCATACTTTCTCACATCATTCGCTCTCTATATGTTCAGCTTTTTTTGTATACTACGAAAGTAAGGCATAATATTAGCATCAATAGTAGCGATAAGTTTCCAAACTGTTATTTTTTTCTCTGCCGCACAGAATGGCACAGAACGCAAGAATGAGTCGAATATCATCGAAAGAAGATGAATGCACGTTCTGCTGGAAACTCTATACCGGTATATATGTTGTTTAATAAGTAAATCCGAGGAAAATCTTTAATGTATTCAATTTTGGGAGAAATGCATAATACCGTTACAACAAGTATTCATTCATTTAGGCTGGGATTTTATGATCGGCAACAGCGAAACGGCTTATAATAAAGTTGCGTCGCTCGTTATGGGATTTAAGGAATCGATTTTGGAAGAAAAGGAGAGAAAAAAGGAAGGAAGAAATTGGAAGAGAATTGGATTGAGAATACTGGCCAATATATTGTAACTTTATTTTTACTTATTTATTTTATTCTTTGTTGATCTAATAATGTGATTCCAAAAAAAAGAAGAAAAATCGAGTTATTTAACGTCAATGCTTTTTTTATATGATAATCACATTGTTTAGGGTACTATTGCTTCTCGCGTCATCCGCTTATGGTGTGGTGCTTGTGGTGCAAAGGTCTCAAGACTTGCCTCCAGACACTAAATGGTTTCGCGCCAACGAAGTCACCATCATTGTTGCCGGCATTGGTATCATATTTCCAAATATCTTCGATGTTATTGGTGGCATGGAGGCGTATCACCCAAGAATAACTCTTAGGTGGCAATTAGGAAGGTATTGAGAAGATGTGCACTTTAATCAGAGAAAAAACAATTGAAAAATTAATCATGCATTTGTGATTTTTTTTCAGGATTTTGATTTTAAATTTTTTGAATCTTTACACATTAATGTTCTCTTTATTTGGCAAAGTAGACACTTATGTAAGTAATATTAAAAAATAATGGCATTTTTTATTAATTATATAATGTTTTTATTATGAAAATTTATAGTATTTCTCTTTTTCCATAAAAAATAAATAGAAACTGTATTTGAAATTAAGATGTTTGCCGTCTATTTATAGGAATTTAACGCATTAAATGTTAGACTATTTGATATTATTCCGTGTTAAATCTGTAATTTATTACCTTTGAATGTGCTTTATAAAAATCTATTTAGATTTTAAATAAGATTAATTTTAAAACTTTTATAATGTTCAAGTTTCTAACTTAGGCATCAAAAAAGCTAAATATAGTTTCGAAGCACATTTAAAAATTTTATTTTTTAATAATTTTAGAATTATATTTTTTGAGTATTATAGTTATTATTAAACTTCGTTTAATTTTAATATTAGTTTTAACAATGTTTTCGTTAAATAATAGTAAAAGATCTTTTTATTATTAGGCTATCAATAAAAATTTTAGCTAATTTTCCTGATAATTTCAATGAAAGTAATCAACTAATTGCACAGTTAATTACCGACCAACATATATTTGTATTTACCATATATTAGTTTTTTATAACGGATAAAATCTGCTTTAAATTGTTTAGTGAAAATAAGAAGACATTATATGAATGATATAATTAAACGAATCAATTCACTAATGAACACTATCGCTCATTATTCTCTTAAATACTAATAGAATTTTAATTTCCCGATCACCTCTTTTTCAACATGCCTTCACATTTGTGTTCCACACTTGCTTTTATAAAATATTACTTTACAATACATGTATAAGCCTATGTCTATATTAAACTACAGTATTGCTAAACTTTTAGGCCAAAGCCCAAAGACAGTTCAAAAAGTTGAGCACTGTCCCTGTTCTTATCCCAACCCCTATTTCTTGTGGTAAATCAAAAACCCAATACCACCCAAATCGGATGGATTTTTTGGGAGTGTTTGTGTAGTAAAAGTTTTCGACTATTTTCATTTTCGATTTATTTCAATATTTTTCATTTAAATGGCATTTGATTTATTTACGCTTCTATTTTCACCTTTCTTTCACTTCAGTTACATTTTAATTGCTTTTTAATTTCGATTAATGTAAAATTTTCCAATTAGTATTGCATTTCAATTTCGATTAATTACAATTAAAAATTTTAATCAGTTTCGATTTACATTATAAAAAATTGAAAACTGCGTAGAACTCACATCTATTGAAAGCTCGTATATTGAATGTGATATCACAAAAATCACTTACCATTTCAACTATTCTAATTTAAATTTAAATTGTAATCTCAGACAAAAGATTTGTTAGAAATGAAGAACAGTACAATCTCGTTGATGGAAATGCAAGCGCTCACAACATACCCTACTACTACTACTACAATAGTTACCACCGTTAAAGTGATTCGTGTTGGAAGATCACCCCTTGAAGGAAGAGATTATCCGAATGGTATTTATTTTTTAGAAATCTCTATCAAATCCAGATATTAAAAATTCATCTCATAATTGAAATGAGTTAAGAATACGACGAAACGGGCATTCACTACATGGGTCTTCCAGTTTTAAATGATCCGTATAAGAAAAAGGATGCTGCGCTCAGAGTGGATCGAATTGAAGGTCGTTTCCAGGAGTAAGGCAATTGATTAAGAACTAAATTTCCCGCGGATTACTAAAATATATAGCAAAAATTTTCCAAAATTTTAATTTGATTAAATAGCGGCCCAACCACTACTGAAACCGAAGTGTACACATTAGTGGTAACCACTGAAGATCCTGGCGGTGGAGATCAAGATATGAATTATGAGGAAGAAATGCCCACGAATACTGTAGTTTATGAAATATCTGATAAGCTGGAAGAGCAAGAACTTAGTACTATTACATCGACAACCACCGAAAAGAAAAGTTACCGAACGGACACCACAACACTCGCTTCCACCACAACCACTAAAAAAAAGCCTACAAGCAAAAAACCGGATCCAACGGGTATCGTAAAAAATGCGACTACGACTACAGAATACGCGAAAACTACGACTGTGAGCACCAGTGCTATTCCAGCGACCAATGAGAAATTATGCGATGAAAAAATTGAAAAGAAGATTACCGATCAAGATTTAATTAGAGCAATAAAGAATGGTGTGGTCGATAAAGATAAACTCCGTAATCGTTGCTGGGAGACAATGTTTGGCCAAGAATTGGTAAAACTAACGATTATGGATTTTGTGATGACTGTGGCCGCAACTCTAATCACTGATCTGGTCAGAGCTGTTATTGTCAGGTTAATTTGCACCCACTTTTTAATTAATGAAGAATTTTTTAAATTTTGTATTAAATTTTTTTTGAATGCAGATATTGCAATGATTGCGGCTGCATATTTTGGGATCTCGAAAAACAGTTTCCCGGATATGGAGATTTTAAAATAGCAGAGAATATTTTGCATTTAGTTAATAATCAAGGAATGATATGGTAAGCAAAATTAAAAATCATATTTTTAAATTTGAATAGAAAAAACTTAATTACCATTATAGCTATTAATTGATAATTAATTTGGCTTATAAATAGGCTCGGAATGTTTTTCTCGCCCGGATTACCGGCGATAAATACAATCAAATTAGTATTATTAATGTATATACGGTCATGGGCTGTATTGACGTGTAATATACCTCACGAAGCCGTGTTTAAAGTTCGCAACATTTACTCTATTATACGTATTATTAACTATTTTAAATTAAATTTTCACATTTCTTATTTGATAGGCTTCCGGAAGCAATAATTTTTACTATGCATTGCTTTTATTCATACTATTTTTATGCACATTACCAGTTGGCTATGCAGTTGTTTGGTTGGAGCCCTCGTGGCATTGTGGACCCTTTAGGTAAACCGATTTTCACATACCTGTTCTAACGATTACATCGGTTTCAAATTTTTTAAACTTCTTTCAGTGATTATGAGCGAATTTATAAAATTTTAACATTATATATTGAATCGAAACTGCCGACTCCAGTAAACAAAGTGATCGATTACCTAACATCTCCGGGAGCTGTTATACCCTTAATATTGCTCCTAATTCTTTTCATATATTATCTAACTTCAACTGTGGGCTCATTAAAAGAAGCGAATAAGGATTTGAAGTCTCAGATTCGAAAAGAAAAAGATGTGTCTGAAGTGGCGAACGTTGGACTTCCAATGATTACATCGGAAGTGTTTACTGAGCCTCAACCAGAGAAAAAACATGTTAGGATTAAAGAAGAAGTGTTCACTACTGATTCGGATAAAGCAAAGCTAATTCAAAGCAGGGTTAATAGCACTGATTCGAACATATAAAGTTAAATATTATATTCGAAGTTCTTTACTAATTATATTAAAATAAGAGAATAGATATTGGTTGAGACTACAGTGTCTTCAATCGAAATGTGTGGCCTCTTCAGTATTTATATGAATTGAATATAATTTGTTATATACCATTATCAATCAAAATTTAGATATTTCCAAATATAGGCTTGCTATTACACAATTAGAGATTAAGAGATAAATAGTTTTTAAATGCATAAGATTTGACTTTCAACATTGTTAATTAAGTTAACGCCAATAGACAGTTAGATCTAAGAGTTAATTATTCCATTGAAGAATTTACTAAAGAAACGGCCATTAAACTGGTTACAGATAGGTTTATTTATGACAATTTCTTAATTTCGTAACGTATCAATCATTAATTCAACCTATTCGATTGTGTTGATGTCTGTTATCTACACCAGTGGTTTTCAAACTTTTTCTTTGCGCGACCCAAAATTTCGAAAATTTTCTTATGCTACCCATAATTTCAAATCTTAAATTTTTACAACTAATAAGAATCAAATGCTTGCATTTTAGCACAAAATATATCAATATTTTGAACATTATTTCACAGAGCTTATCGTAAATCATTTTAAACATTTAATTTATGGCTAATATGCCGAGTATGTAGAGTATGAATAGATGATATGTGATAAAAGGTTTGATTTTCATATATAGTTAGTTTATGAAACTTTATGTTGCGACCCATAACTAATGCTAATTTTAAAAAAGGCTGCGACCCAAATTATTATTTCTATAGCCCTGTTTTGGGTCGCGACCCATAGTTTTGGAATCCCTGATCTACTCAATTATTGGAATTGACAGTTATTCAAAAATAAGAATCGCATTATTTTAAATAACTTTAAAAAATTTAACAAAGTTATAATTTAAGCAATTTTACATGTTAAAAATTAAGTTCCTATCAGTTAGGGTAAAAGGAGGGATTTGGAAAGGCGAGCAACACCAGGTTATGTGTCATTCTTAGAAAGTTATTAAAACTTTATTAATAGCACTTTATTTCAATTTTTATCCGAAATTTGCTCATCTGCCACACAATTTAATCAAAAATTTTAGTTGATGTAAAAACAGAGATGTTTTCCCTGATCACAAAATAATTTCGAAGTGATCCCAAATTATTTCACAATTTTAAACTTAATTTTAAATTTCTATATAATCAATCTATCAATATTAAAAAATAAAAATTAATCACTAATTTCAAGATTATCACTACAAAAACTTCTTTTAGTTTCGAGGTAACAACTCGCGTGTCATTTACAGATTTTAGAATAATTTTTTTTGTTGCAGGATGTGCTTAAAGTGTTTAAAGATATTTCCAAAAATTTATTTTCATGGAATTCTGTAGCTTAATATTTTTATTTATAACTCTAAATTTGCAATAAAACAATATTTTTGTATAATTATGATAATAAGAAATAATTTAGTAAAACAGTATTATAATTTGGATCATATCATAGCGTTTTTTCAATCGACCAAATGTTCCAAATTTTCATTGCTTTCACTTGAAACTAACGATTCGGAAGAGCTTTCAATGTGATTATGATCGCTGCTGATGTCAGACCTTAGGCTAGTCTCAGAAGATTGATCCGAACAGGTATCGGATTTGCGATCATGTTTCAAATCATCGATTAAAACGCCTATAACTTCGCTTAAATCTTCGATAATTTCATCTTTGAATTCTTTAAGAGAAACGCGCAAATTAATTACTTCATTGATTAAGTCTTTGATCGTAGATTTATCGCTATCGGTAACAACTTTAGTATTATTCAGCACAAAACTTTGAGGAGTAGTTTCTTCAGACATTACGTAGAGATAAATCAAACATCAATTTCTGACTAAGAATAACAGAATCTAATATTTGAAATCTTAAAATCTGATAATATGAATCGCAAAACCTCACGTGAAAGTATTACATTGTTGAGCATATGTTGTGTATGTTTGAGCGTGTTTTATAATAAGGTAAACGCAGTATTTCTTAAAAACCATTGTTTGGTTTCCAGTTAAACGTGTGAACCGAATCGCTGAATACATTGTCACAGACAATACCTGCTTATTAATTCATGCTAAAAACACAATTAGTATTAAGATTTTTAATTCTTTAAAAACGTCGTAAACTAACGCTTGATTCTGAACACAAATCATTAACTATTTTTGTCAATTAATCACTTGAAGAATGTCTCACAGTAGAAAAACAATCGATACAGCGACCGCTAAGATTGGATTCATTGGTGCGGGAAAGATAGCTGAATCAATAGTTAGTGGTTTGATTAGTTACGGCAAGATAGAGCCAAATCGTATACACCTGTCTGCGCCCACAACTAGAAGCTTGGAAGGCGTTAAACAACGTTTTGGCGGCATTCACGTGTCCCGAAGAAATATTGACATATTCGGCAGATATAACTGTGAAATAGTGTTCATATGCGTACACGGATCTGTCATAAGAAAGTGCTATAAACAGGAAGGAAAGCGTCCATTTCCGTTGTGCACCAATTTCATACCACTACCAAATCATCCGCTTTACATTTTATCACTGGTTTCTGGTTTTGGCCTTAATTCTATCAGAGCATGTCTATTGAATCCAGAACATGGTAAAAAATATATGGTGAAAATGCACAGAATTATGATGAACTGTGCGTGCGCTTACGGTCTCGGACTTTGCTGCGTGGATGTGGAACCAGACTCGAAGATGTTGGCCGAACCGCTTCGAACATTGCTGTCTTCGATCGCAAAACTGGATTACGTGCCCGAGAATCAAATGGATGCCGCGTGTGCTATCGGTGGAAGTGGTCTCGCATTCACTTATTATTTCATATCAGCATTATCTGATGGAGGATTTAAGATGGGATTATCGCGAGGAATGGCAATCAAGTTTGCGGCGCGAACTGTTCAGTGCGCGAGTCAGGCGCTATTGGAATCTGGGAAACATCCGGGAGAACTTAGGGATGATGTTTGTTCGCCATCCGGTGCTGCCATTTATGGCATACATGTGCTCGACAAAGCTGATGTCGCTTCTGGTGTCACTGCCGCTATCGAAGCTGCGCACAAACGGGCAGAAGAATTGGCCAGATCTGATCATCCTTCATAGGATTATCTTTAATGTAGTATAAAGGAATGTATTCTTTTAAAATAAAATGTATGACAAAATTTAAAAATAATTAATTCTCTTATATTGTAAACATTATTATAAATTTACTAATTGAAATACAATGCACAATCCTATTATCTGTATCTTTAATAAATTATAAAATATTTTCGGTAAATTCAGGAAATTATATAGAAAAGAATATTAAAAGTTGGCAATTTGGCTAAAAGGGTTTTCATCGTAAAATCGATAATCTATACAAATATCCCAAGTATCCTTCTATTGTCACTTGGCATTTATATTCTACTTTGATTATTGTTGGTTTAAAGTATACTTTATTAAATTTATGAATTTTAAAGATAGAAAAATGAGGAATCCTTTAAAAAATCCGACAATAAAAGTGAGCCAGAGTTCGATTTTTAGTATTAGACTTGAAACAACACTAAAATGGAATATTTTATAATTCGAAATGTTTCATAAATGATAATATAGGCGGAAAGTAATGTTTAAAAGTTTATTTTCAGATAATAATAAAGGTCTCGCTTACATCTCATTAGTGAGTCAGAGCTATGTATGCTTTACATGCTTATTTTATTGATCCATAAGACTTCGAGTCTCTTTATTATATATAGAGTTCATAAAGACTTCTACTTTTTTAGCCTACAATGCAATTTATTATTTATTAGAATGTGAACTATATTTTTCTGTATACTTTTTCCCACTTTCATTCATTTTTTTTGTTGTTCGGCTTATGTGCGAATAAAACTATTCAAGTTTTAATTTAAGTGAGTCAACCAAAAAAATCCCATTAAAATATGAAGCAATAATCAAGAGTACGGACTTTTATGGAAAATCCAACCATTATTATCTGACTATAAAATTAAGCTGATTATACGCAATATATATTCTAATAAAACAACACCTTTTCTGAATATTTATCTGTTATTTCGAAATTTATGTTCTTACTATTTATTTAAAGTTAGCTTTTTAACGAAAAAAATATTGTGGTTTTACCCAATGCTTATTCACTTTAAATGATTCACAAAACCTAAAGCGGAAAGATTTTAATTCAATTGATATAACTCATATTTAATAGAATAGTTGGCTTGAATTAGATTCGTATTTTTAATATAATCCACAATTTTATATATAATCAACGATATTAAGTCTATAATTATATTAATTTATATTAATTAATTATTATTTTATATTTTAAATGTATTTATGCTTATACTTAGAAAACGTTTTAAAACTATCTTTCCACGTAAAACAATTTTTAATCGTAAGATACTAAAAGTCTTAACTTTTTTATTATCTGTAAAATTCATGTGAAGATGAATGAGTGATTACAAACAAAAAAGTGTAGCGTTAGAATTAACACGACACAGTACATCAAAAAGTAATTAAAACATGATGAATTCTATTGCCAAACTATTAAAATATATCATTCATTAATTTTAATTTACGGCACAAAGTTGTTTCAATCAAACCAATAGATGCTAATATTACTGACTTAAAAAATTGGACATTGGATTATCGAATATGTTATGTTTATTCAACTTTTCTTTAGCAACTCTTCGCATTTTGGAGATTTAGCTTGAAATTTTAAAAATATACCAGCGATTACTTCATTATCAGTGATGCACTACGCTCGAGTGGATGGCGCTCGTGCTGAGCGTGAGCGTTAATCTTTTGCCGAGCTTAAGCGCCGGGCATATAATTAATGATGGCAGAAAGCTCAAGCTCATTCAAGCTAGCTTAAGCCAGCTCAAGCTCAAGATAAAGCTCAAATAAGAGATTTAGTGTAATTCTAAAGCCATAAGCTCAGCATTTTTTGAGCTTAAATTTGTAAGCTCAAGCTCAATCTTAATTCAACGAGCTTTTTGAGCTTGTGTTGAGCTTAATAAAAACAAACTTTTACCATAAAATGTTTCAAATTTTATGTAAGCATTGCATACATCAATAAAATATTGTTTCTTTTGAAGAATAATAATAAACATAATCTTAATTGCAAGCTTTTGAGTTAATCTAATCGATATTTTACTAGTAATTATGACTTAAATATTGGGATATGTAAATATAAAACTTATATTAATAGTGAATTTCAAATTATTTTGTAAGATATAAGCTCACAGTTAAGCTCAAGCCAATTAATAAATTAGTAAGCTCAAGCTCACGAGAACATTTTAATTTTGAAGCTCAGCTCAATTTTTTCCAGTTTTGAGCTTAAACTCTGAAGGTTCAAGCTCAAGCTCAGGAAAATTGAGCTTTCTGACATCATTACATATAATATTTTTATAGATAATTTAATTCAAAATATTTATTACAACATAAATAATTATTTGTAGCTCAAAATTGATAGAATAAACATATTTTTGTTTATCAAAATTTCTGAACATTTTTTACTTTATGCATGAAAATTAAATTTATATGTGTTGCTCAGCGCTCTAGCGTGTTATGAAGCTCGAACGTACTCAATTTACCGAGAGTTGAGCGTCAGTTTTTTGCAGAGCGCGAGCGTGTGCACCACTGATCATAGTCATTACAAATATACAAAAATTGATTCAAAGATGATGGTTTTACTTTATGTACATTATTAATTGAAAAATTACATACCATATTACTTGTACCGTACATTTAAAATAAAACCTGAGTGTGACGTCATATTCCCACCTTGTTTTACATATAAAAATATGACGTCACACTCAGGTTTTATTTTAAAAGCACGGTATTGTAAGAATTATTGGAAAATACTAGAGACGTGCGGCAATATTTGCCGCAAATTAATATAATGTTATCCACCTCACATCCACCGGCACCCCAGATACATATAAACAAGAAAAAGCGTTTTACGAATAATACTTACATATAGCCGGTATAGGTTGACCACTACATTCAGTTTACTATTTAAATAATACTGAAGAGTATAATAACTCGATCCAAGAACAAGATGGTTTACCACAAAAAGCACTAGACTGGTATCACGAGTTACGTAAATGAAGACTGTTTAATTTTTTCTATACTTAACACATATAAAAGAGACTGGAAATCGGCTCTATTAAGTACATTAATGTTTTCACTTAAGAGTGTAAATCAGGAGTGAGGTATAATCAGTGATGGGCAACGCTCGAGCGGATGGCGCTCGGTGCCGAGCGTGAGCGGCGAGCGTTAGACTTTTACCGAGCGC
>JAQIXJ010001057.1:0-24075 GCA_034700185.1 Phthiracarus laevigatus | reverse complement strand
ACTCGAGTTAAATTCTTCTTAACCGGTTAAAGTTAAAGTTAAGAAAGTTGTTAGCAGGTCAAAGTTAAGGTTAAAAAATTTTCAGGAGTTAAGGTAAAGAGATAAGCAAAATTCTTAACTTTTGACTTTTGTGCATCACTACCTCATACTATCTAAATACAGTAATCCGTTTCTTTAAAAATATAATTTGATTTCATTTTTATATATTTTAAATAAATTATCAGAGCTCTTAGAATAGGGTATACCCCTTTTATATTATAGTAATTCTTATAAATGTTTTAGTTCGGCTTAATATAATTAAAAAATCTTCAAGTATAAATAAGTTAAATAGAAACTAAGCTTATATGAAGTACAAGATTAAACGATCATACTATAGTAGTGATGAGGCTCGTGTTTAGAGGATTATGGCACCTCGGATTATAGCAATAATTTTCTAATGCACAGAATTAGTTAAATTTGTAAAATTAGCCCGCTTTATAACAATTTTCGATTATGGCAAAAGATTTAAGATGCACAGACGAGTTGCCATAATCGGGGTCAGACTTTACAAACTTTACTGGGTCTTTTTGTAAGTTGTAAAACTATATTATAATTGAATACTATCGAAACAAATCAAAATTTACTAATTACTATAATGAAATATATTTATGATTTTTATAATGCTTTATAAAAAATATATAATCATACTTGGAAGTAAATTCTGTCCAATTGGGTTTTAGAATTTAAACTTGACCGTCATATTTGTTCGGCTCTAGCCGTTGTAGTTGGCTTGACTGTTAAACAATCTACTCTCCATTCATGAATCCTTTCTCATTAACGCAATATGTGACAGTAATGAGACAGTTTACTATTTCTTTTTATGCAAGTGGAAATATTTTATAATACAATATTTAAAATTAATCACTTATAAAATATAATTTTTATTATTGTTTATTTTATTTTATCAAACTAAAAATTTGTCACAATAATTGAATGGAAGTACGCATTATTATTCTAGTTTTAACGATTTCAATCATACATGAGTTTTAATGTTTTGCTTTATTCCTAACAAAGTTTATAATTAAATTTTACTTTTTTAAAATCCATCAAAGGTTATAACTAAGTTTATTATAAATGAGATCTGAAATATAATTTAGTTTACCTTCAAATAATTATTTTTAAAGTGATTTTCAAACACTTGTTTGCTATATTTTATTGCTTCAATAATATTCATCTATAAATAGTAATAATATGATACGAGTTTGATGTGATCATAATTTCGGTTGACGTAAATGAAACATCCTATTATTCTAAAAGATACATTCATTTATTTTTGTACGTGACTCCACCTCAAGGCATTCATATTATCATTGTTATACACGAACGCCTTCGCATACTACAAACTTGCGAGTTATTAGAGACGCACCCTATAACACACAAATACACTTTTAGTAACATATGTTCAATTTGGGATAAGAAATTCTATTCCATGGGCTGGTATTAAACAAATATTTATTATTAACTGTTCGTATTTTATAGTAACGCAAAAATTTAAATAATTTCTTGGAAGCGAGAAAATTTTCTGTATATTAACAGTATTTTAAATTGAAAATATTATCTGGTCTGTAGTGAACGCGTATGACTGAAATATATTGAACTTTGACCATACCCTTCTAGTCAGTTTATTCTCAAATACAATTCAATTCTAGTGTAAATAAATTTTTACGTTCACTCCTATTGTAAATTAATTTTAGATCTAAAACGCATTTCGCTCACAATTGATCGACAATACTGTCTTTGCCATTATTTAAATGATTAGCTTACAGGCATTTCCACAAAGCCTACTATTAAAGTCTATAATAATTACGATATTGTAGTAGAAAACTTCGCAAAAAAGAGTGAAAAGCCCTTTAGTTATACTGTACTTACGTTACAGTCGTTCTAAAAAGTATACATGCATGAAATAATTTAGTTTATGCTTGCAATAGTGAACAAATTTTGAAATGATAATATATATAAAAACAAGTCTGGTTTCTGAAATCATTAATATATAAAATGTTAAGATAAATAAAGCAGATTAATTAAACTAAAATTCAGTTTTTATTGCAAAATGAGCGACGATTATTCCGAAAGACTGTACATCACGCAATCAGTTTAAATATATTTGAATTGGAAAAAATTGTTTGACTTTCAGAAGTAGAAACAGACAATGCAATTAAACTGTAAAATGCAATTTTATTGTAAAACTACTGTATTCCGCGGTATTCGTCACAATCAAAAAATAGTAATATAAAATTTTCTATCACTCTTTATCGAAAAAAAAGTAGTAACTTTAACACAGTTTGCAAATACATATACATATATACACTGAAATTGTTGCTATCTATCAGTTTACTACTGGTATGGAAGCAGCAGCATCTGGTTTGCCACCTTTGATTTCAGTATTTGACGACTGAATCACTGTAATTTGCAGCGACTTCTTGTTGTGCGCTTTCCTTGTAATTTCAAATCCAGGTGTTTTGGCGGCCTATAACTATAACAGCGGCATCCAAACAAAAGTCACATTTGACATTTTTTTGCTTATGTCGATTATTCTCACATAAAGACTACATTATACTCTGTCATTGATAAAATGCTTTATAGAAACAGCACACATAAGCCATGAAGAGAAAAAAAACTAGATAATAGTGCATGAAATAATCTCACGGAAAAATAGATATGTTGTAATGCATCGCTATTATGATGGTGTTTATTGTTAATAAAAGTTAACTCTCGCTCTTCTCCTTTTCTGCGTTAACGAAAAAGTTGATTTTTAGTACCGAGAGGTCAGTGAAGTACTGCGAAAAAGAAATGAAAATTTTTTGGCTGGCGTTTGTTTGTTTTGAACGCATTATATGCATCGAAACGCTAAAGTGAAAAACTCCTCCGCAATTTTTTGCGCATTGAAAAACCTATTAAAATTCAATTGATGCTTCACAGCACCGGAAATACTTATATACCCCTAACCCGTAATATTGTGTTTGCAACCTTTATTACTTTTGTTTTAATGGATCTCGAATTATGGTCTAAAGAATAATAATATCGGTGGTAATATTTGCAGTACTGTTTTTACTGTTTTGATTTTCAGCGGGAGGTCTTGAGGTCTTGTGGCTTTGCCCCTCTCTTAACGTTAATGGATTTTCTCGTTTTACTTCAATAATACATTGTGCTTCTGGTAATATTGTTGTATTCGCAACTTTTGCATAACTTGTGTGTGTGTGTAGAAAAAAATATTACTATCTATCTATACGTTACCTTTATATTCCGATGCATTTTCTATATAAATTGGTTGTAGAATAATAATTATGGTATGCATTGCTCTTTCATGTCTTACATGAAGAATACGAACGTCTGATTGAGCATCTCATGAAAAATCGAGTTTGTAATTTTGCATTCTTTGCTTGACACACTTCATTCACGCCCCAATGTGAAGCTAGTGATTATAAGCGAAATATGAATAGATTTCAGATAGCATCTAACAATGTCACTCATATCAATCCCGCTTAAAATAATGGGTTTCAAAACTATGAAATCCTTCCTTATAAAACCAAATGCCTCTCTATCACAATAGCAGTCTAACGCTCTAACACTGAACACAACCACTACAACCATTACAACCATTACAACCACCGCAAACTGCCAATACTAAAATATATCCAATACTTTAGCGAAATTTTTCTAACAAACATATTTTCCCATTATGTTCGTTTAAGTTTTCTTTTTTATCTGCTATTATAAATTTGAGTCCACAGACACACACATACAACAAAAAGCATTCGCGAAAATAAATTAATTATATTTTTTGTATTTTGTTTTTGTTTTAACACTGCGTTTTTCACGATTTCTATTAGCATTAAAATAGGACTTGAATTTTATTTGCATTATTGCCCATATTTTTAAAGAGTAATCGTTTTCGCAAGAAAAAATCGAGAACCTATTTATCTTACGCGATGATCGTTCGTGATGAGTGGCTGATAAAATAGTTGAGCGCAAAAAGATAGGGGGATATTGAAAAAACGGTTTTTGATGTGTGCGAGGAATTGTTTCGCTTGTTAGGCTCGAAACGAAAATCTTAAACCCAGGTCTTCTTAAACTATTGGAATCGTGACTCAAACGTGATTCTTAATTAATAATGACAATGAGATGAAATGCAAAATGCGTAAATACAATATACGTAAAAGAGGTGGTCATGCATTAATAGTAACTTGAGATCGTGTCAGTTATATGTGCGCACACGTTATCCACAAAAAAACTATAGAGATTTTTTTGATGGTCAGCGGTTAACATCACATAAAGGCGTTTACACCTTGGTATTAATAAATTTTTGTGTGACAGCAATGTATTGAAATTAGGGTCACTATTGTTGTGCGTAAAAACTTTGAAATGTATTGTTAAATAATAGCGTGTAGTGTAATGTAATGAGTAATAGAAGTGGCAGATTTCTTAAATTTTTATTTTATCGGTTTGGAAAATTTGATTTGCCTTTAGAATAGCTTTAAAGGTTTGGAATTTTTTTTTATAATTGTGAAACTTGTGAATAAATAATAGTTTAACCTCTATATGATAAACAATTTAAAAAATCTCAATGCAGCAAAAATGTTGATTTCACATACTTTAGTTATAACTTATAAGTAAATGTTAAGTGTATTTGTTTGATATTATCAGAAAAATGAATTCCATCTTTTAATGTTTTACAAAATATAAAACAGAATGAAAATTTAATATTTTTGAAAAGATTTTCTTTCTATTCCCTGAGAATAATTTATTTTCAACTATTATATTAAAACAGCGCGAACTTTGCATTGGATAATATAAAAAAAACCTTTTAAACTATGCATTCAGAAACTTTGCATTAAAAGATTAAAATAAATAAATAAGTTTAATTTATTTATCTGTATTAACCGATAAACTATATTTAAAAGTATAGACAAAGTATTGTTTCGATTGTAAATGCGTTATTTAATGGAATAAAATCTATGTTAATTTTATTGTGCCATTTTTATACGCGAAACTACAACAATTTAATGCAGTAATATTTTCACACATATAAACTTCTCACATTTTTAAAATAATTACAACTTTTATCCCATAAATTTGTTAATTTTTTAAAAATGGCAACAAATAACACTTAAAGCATATTTCGACACATGGTCTGGTAATTTAAAATAATGGGCAGCTTTGCAAACTCTTTTGGCGTCCAGAAACTTATAATATAGAAGCAGTGAAGAAAAAATAACTGAAATCACTAACCATTATTTAAATTGTTAGCTCAAATCTTTTTTGCTGACCGCTGTCTTTGAACGAAAATAAGGCTCTAAATAGCTGTCAGATGGTAACGCTAATAATTGACTTGATATATCATTTTGGTTTAAATTCATATTGTTGTGAATAATATGCAAAATAACGTTTCCTGAAATTTAACATAAATCGCACCTAAAAATGACTACTAGTGTAGCCGAGAGTTTAGAATTTGGACAATAATTTGGATTTTAAAACAGTTTTCCGAAAATATAAAACAAAATACAAAAAAAAATATTTAAATCTAAATAAGTGAACAAAAAAATTGTAATATCACATAATATTGATAAGAACAACGTAATAAATTAAAAACAAAGATTTTAATAAATTATTTGATTACAACTATATTATTTTGGAATAATAAAAAAAATTAAAACTTTTTAAATAATTTTAATTACCGCTTAATTTATTGATTATTATTCTAACTAAAAATATTTGAATATTCGATACTACAAAACTTCTTGTATTATAACGAAAATCTAAAGTTGAATAATTGAAACTATTTATCAGCAAAATTGAGAAATTATTTACGTATGGTTTAAAAAACAAACTCACGGTTAGTTCAATTGACTTCAACGAAAAGTATTCGTCAATTTAGCGTTCGAAGCTTTTACTAATGGTTGTGACCCGCACTGCACAGCTTATATGTGCTATCTGTTAACAGTATTTCTATAAGTTATTACTCTAATATTTATCAAAAATGAAAAATCACATATGCATTAATAAAATTTTTTAAAAGATTTAGTTATTCACTTTTTCAATGAGGATAATAAGGAATGTTTATAATTTGATAATTATTTTTATGTTAATATTAGTGGCTTAAAATTCAGTGCTCCGGTATATTAGAATTTTTGATTTACATTGGATTAGTTCACCCATTTATAAACGTTAAACCAATTTGAATTCAATTATCGAAGCAAAATTTCACTAAACACGACAGCAATCAATTTGAGCCAAACGAAAATTCAAATTATCAAAAAAAAGAAAACAAATTGCGATCTCGAGAGTTAAATAAATTGTTTAAATTATATCAATGATTTAAAGGCCCACGAAAATAGGGGGACCGCACACGATGGGGAATCACTGCGCCAAAGGTTAGGTCATGATCTTTAGCTTCGCTATTTATTTTTACGCGTTTTTCCCATTCATCGGAAATTATATTAAATTAGTTAAATGTAATGCTAAACTTTTTTTTTGTTAGCCATTATTCCGCGCTGTAAATATTTAACAATGCTTTTTTTAATGTATTTTTTATTTTTTCTTGCGTTAATTTATTTTAGTTTATGTCAGATTAAAATGTGTTAATCATTGTTAGGAAATAATTGTATAACTTTTTTTTTGAATTATTTTTTCATAAAAAAACGGAGAGTAAACAATGAATACGAAAATGCATTCTATTATTCTTAATAAAATTGATAACACTGTTTATGAAAAAAATAAAGTGTATGGAATGGAAAAAATTGTTGCATTGAGGTTTCTGTCAAATTATTATTCATGTATAAAATAATCGAAAACCCGAATGACAAAAAACTGTTGTCCTATTTTTGACGTTATATTTAAAATTCTATGGCGTCTATTGTTATATCAAACAGTAAATTATATGATAAGAGAAAAAAGGTGTATTGTCACAGATGTACAGATAAACATGACAATATAGAAAATTGTTGGATTAGAAAAACTATTGAATCAATTGTTGACCGAACGCAGATGTGTTTCAAAGCCAATGCTGCACTCTCTGCTTAAATAAGATTAAAGTGGGAGAGATTGAGGGAAAAAGTGAGCTGAGGTGAGAGGAGAGAGAGAGAGAGAGAGGCACTTCTTCATTCATCAATATTCAATTACGATTATACAATTTGAAAGAGACTCTATTTAAACTTCACTTTCATTTATTGAGTTCAGTACCTGTAAACGTTTGGTTCAAACGCCTGAAGCAATCATTTATCATTCACTGATTGAGCTTTTCAATAAAAACATGAGTTTTAGCTTTTTCTAATTTTGTTTTTTAAAAATCAGAATATTTGTGTAAAAAGCTTTTATACGAATTACTTGTTTAAGAATACTTATCTACACCAGCGAATAATAAACGTCTTGAACCAAAAAAAAACTGTTGGTAAGAGATTGGCGCGTTACTCCTAAATATTATGAGTTAAATATATCTGTTAAATCTATATGAGCTTTACAATCAATTATGTCGTGAGTTTTAGTAATTGATTTTTTAGTAACTCTCGTCAGTTAGTACTTGTGTGTGTGTGTAACTAAATTTTTCTATATATTTTATTCTATTCGGTAATTCTTTGTGTCCTCAAAAAAAATCTTTAGTCTGCATTTCAGTTCGGCGTTAAACCCACTTGTTTGTAATTTTTTCGCAAAAAAAAATATTTATAATAATAACATTCACACAATCTTAAGGAAATTATTGCAGCTATAAGAGTGGAGTTATGTTCAGAGATTGTTTTCGGATAGCTTTTCATCATTAATTGTGAGCTAAACAATATTTAAAAACACGTTAAAGTGTGATACATCCTCCCTTAAGAACATAATTCTTTAAATAAAAGTTGATACCATCAAAATAATAATAGAAAAGTCGAAAAAATAAAAACGCCTGAAGGCATAGCGCAATAAAGCTCTATACCAGTATGCGTTTCATAAAACATTATACGTTTATACTGGTATACGACTAGTAATCTTAGCGTTAAAGAACATTAAGCGAATAAATTACTATTATAGCACCATTGATGATGCTTTTTATACACACACACACATAAGCAAGTGTATGCGTGTATGACTATGGTTTGAAATTTGCCCATACATACAACGGTTTAAATTATCCCCTTCTCTGATAATATTTTTGATGGCGCTTACAATACGTATTTATAGTGTGATTGTGTATTGTATATTGTATTGATGCGCAGCCATTATCGCCCGACATTTCCGTTTTCGCATTTTGTCACACACCAGAATGTTATGCGTATTGTTTCTGATAAAACCCATACACACCACCTAACAATATAAATGGCTATCACTAGAAGGCAAATAGCATTAAATACAATAGAGAAAAGCCCTTTTCCACCACATAAAACCATAGAAATTCGGCAAAAAGATGCTGTATTGATACTGTTACTAAACACCATACAACATACACATAAACACGGTATTATAATAGCGGACAACTTTTAGAAACAGCGTAAACAAAATTTTTACGGATCGTATATTTCACGGCTATTTATATCGTTTATTGCTGTTGTTGTGTGTCCATAGAGTATCTCACACTCAGTAACTCTGTTTGTCTGTTGTTATTTTAGTAATTCAGTATTTTTTTCACTGGACATTTTTTAGCGAATTTGTTTGCAAGACTGAATTATTAGCTCCAACAACAACAGTATTGTGTCACTTGAGTTCACTTCTATTATATATTAGAGCAGATATCGCTATCTAAAGAAAAACAGGTCCATTCAATGTTTAGGCCTCTATTTATCTGATGGGGCAATCATTGCCATTGTTAACGTTGTTACAGACCGACCACATAATAGAGTTTAGGGTCTCGTTAATTTGCACCTTATATTGTGTTACATAAAAAAGCCGAAATATCGATATTCAATGCCTCTCTATTTAACGTTTCGTTTCTGGCTTTACTAGTTTTTATGAGTGCTTTTTTTTGCTATTTAGCGTTTTTTTTCTGCGTTTCACAATACACAGCGAAAAAAAGTAGTATCGGATATAAAAATGACTACATATACAGAAAATGTTAAATTAAGTCGTGACATTTTTATTGTCCATATTTTTTCAAATTTAAATATATACAATCACTTGACACAGTCAAACAGTATAACTAAACATATATTACTGAATATAAATTACACATTATTGTTATTATTATTATTATTATTATTATTATTTGTTTTTCCGCACATAATATATATTTAACATTTAATTAAGCTAATAATCATCACATACCAGAATCGTATAGAGTTGTCGCACTGTTTGACGGCTTTGTTGTGCACGCACTCGCCATCGAGGAGTTACTTAATGGTCTCATACCAGTGGATGCTAAGCATTGCGATCAATCATTAGTTAATGAATTCATTGTTTTTAAGTATAGGATAATGCTCACCATTTGTGAGATAATGCGAGTAAAGACCCAATAAGTGGGACGCAGTAAATGCTGGTACTGGCGATGAAGGACTGGATGACTCGGAAGAGTTATTACTTATTGCGATTTGTTGGTTTAATCGAAACCCAACAACAGGTGAAGGTGAGGGTGACTTCGAGTTTGACTTATTACTTCGTTCTTCATTTCTTTGGTGAGGATTCAGTTTTACCATCGGTCTCATCAGACTGTTCGGCGAATTTAATTGCGACGCGACTGCTGTTGAGTTTACTGTGGATGTTGTTGTGGTTGATTGGGTGATGGGAAATGATTGAAAGCCGAGATGCGGCGGTTGACCAGAACCGTGTATACCGCACGCGCATTGCATAAATATGTTGTACGGCGATGAACATGGTATGCTTGGATTCTGGTTGGAACTGTTGCAATGATTGTGCCCCGAAAGCAACAGGCTTTTCATATCGAAAGCACCACTTAAACCTAGTTTTGTGTCTTGACTATGATGGTGATGACTGTGATGGCTTACTAGAGGTGACTGATCTATAATACTCGACTCCATTACAGGTCTGTTCATTTCCAGTGGCGAAAAGTACGTTTCGTGAAATGGATTTAATCCCATCGATGGATTCATTGGTGGGAATAGAGATCGTGGTAATCCGGCGGCGGCTTGTAAGCCCAGATAATCCATCGGTGATTGTATATAAGGCATTGGAAACGGGTATCTGTCTATTATAACGTCTAGTCTTAGATTAGATGTCTAACAAACGTAACTTATTTTTTATAAAAGTAAAACGCATTGTTTTGAATTAAATAACATTAATTCACCTTTTTTCATCAGATGTTTTGGCTTTCGTCGTGGTTTGTATTTGTAATCGGGATGTTCTTTCATATGCATCTGTTGGAAAAATAATGCTCTGCATTGCATATTCAAACAATCGATATTACTATTAAGAAGCATATATTAATTAAGCTCCATATTTATATTATGAACATTTCTTTAAAACTTTTGTTAATATTTGTTAAACTAAAGTTAATGTTCTATTAAACCCACAAATATAGGAATAGAAATCAAATTAAGATCAAAATAGCAGAAAAAATTTATTATAGGTTAAACTATTGTGTCAAAGATTTTTATTATTTGATTGTTATAAAATTCTTTTACTTAATGATAGTAAGTTCATTCTCTTTTTAGAATAATTTTTGCTTTAACTCCAGGTTTGGTATGTTTTGACATAATAAACAAAAATTTACAGAAAAATTGGAATTAATAATATTAGACCAAAATGAATGAAACTTAAATAATAGTCGATAATAATCGTATAAATTCTGTCAAAGCTTGTATATACAGTATAAAATGAGTGTTTTAAAATTATAAAACATTATTTGCAAATTAAAAAAAATAGATTCAAAAAAAACAGTCAAAACATTTTCAAGGGGAATTGGATAAAAAATTTTAACACATGTTTCGATTATTACATATATTTATAGTAATTAATTATAATTTTTCAATCATTAGTTTAATTTCTATAATTAAGAAATAATCTTATTTAATGTTCTAAATATAGGAGAAAACAATTATTATTAAGTTGGAGTTAATGTTTACGTGAAAATTATTTTTAATGGAAATTAATGTTTAACTTTAAACTTTATTTATGCCTCTAAAAGATATTAATAATTCATTAAAAATTTCTTATATCAAAATGTTCGCGTTAGAGTGATAAATGTAAGCATTAACTCTTTTGTTCTGGAATTTGAGGTATTAGTTTAACGAGACTAACAACTTGGTTCTAACAAACGCTATTTTAATTATGCAAAAAACGGAAAGTGGAAATAAGCTTATGTTAATTAAAATTTTTGTATTATTAGACTAAAATAAAAAATTAAGCATTTACATGTAAGATAAAAAACTGCTCCTTTCTTATACTGTATAAGCCGTCGGATATTTCAATTATTTAAATTTATTAATACTGTAATAAGGATAAAGAAAATTGTTATTATTGTAACCACACTTAAACAACCACAATAAAATAATTTTGAGAAAAATTAAACTACGTTTTTTAATAGAATTAAATAAAAACAACTTTCCAAGAGAACTTATTTTCTACCTAATTTAATTAATTTGGATTATTGCTAATAAAAGCTGATTGATTGATTTTTATCTTAAATGAAAATTTATATAAAAATTCATTTTCTTAGTACTGTATATGAAATCATGCATTTTTCATATTACTTTATAAAAAATTTAATGAAATAATGGTCAATATATATTTTAAGAGAATAACTGGGGATTAACCCCAAGGACGATTCGGGTCAGTTGATCCGTTATATTCGTATCAATGTAGCCTTTATAATTAATTAGACTGTTAGTCTACTATGGAATCGGAAAGATTGCAAGAAAATTACGTTAATTCCAGAATTTATTGGAAGAATTCATATATTATAAATTTACATATCTTCTAGAAATAAAAATAATTGCGTTAATGCGCATTATTAGAATTTTCAAAAATATTCAAAAGAAACGAATGATAAACGCAACTATAATTAGTAGACACAGAAGCACGACATTGTTTAAACCTGTAATAATGCGTATGCAATGTTTAATTCTTAACGATTCAATTTCGCAACAATAGTTTATTTAATTAAAAATTCGTTTTATTAACAATTCTAAAATATCTATTTATAATCGTTTCGAATTGTTTACTAAAAATCTATTGAATACAAATTGCAAGCATAATATAAGCGAAAACAATGCGCGAGAGCTTTTGAAAATTAGATTTATAAAAGAGTAAAATAAATAAAATTATTGAATCAGGCAGACATATACATATACACTGACGAATATTGGCTGACACACAATGAAAGCAACACATTAGACACAAATGACTTAATTATTCATTTAGAAAAGTGACAACAATTGAAAACACAAAGTTAATTAAACACATACCGCTCTCAGTCTCTTCGCTTCCTCAATAAAGGGCCGCTTTTCACCATCACTTTTGTGATATAGAAATTAAATAAATAAATCATATTTTGATTATTATTATTATTATTATTATCGCGGTATAAGCATATGCTGATATATAAGTGATTTGTGTGAATACCTTAAATTTTTCCATTCATTCCCTAATCGTTTGCTAATTTCGGAATTATGCATCTTTGGATTTTCGAGTGCGATCTGCAATTTTATTATAAGAGTCCCAATTAATTATTTATTATAATTTACACAAAACGCGTATTCTATGCTTGTAATGAAATTTTAATGTACCGGTATATGTACTGATTAAAGATTTCTTTAATCATGATATTAGTCATGACATTAAAATTAAATTATGGTAAATAAATGTTTAGTTATTTTTAAATTTTTATATTTCAAAACAATATTGAAAGCAAATAAATCGTTATTTGAAGTGAGAGGGAAATTACGCGCTTTCACTCCATTTATGATTTGTTTGCATTAATTCGGAAATTTTTACATTCAATCAATTATTCTTGTTTTAAATACTTTGCATTACAAATCAGAAAACTAAAAATTATTAAATTACTGGTTTGATTCAATAAAAAAATAATAAAAATCTATATAAATGTAGTGTTTCTGATTCTATTGCGAAGTTAATTACATATTTGAAAACATAAGAAAATCTAATGTTCGAGCAGTTCAAGGCTATCCTATGTCTTAGCACATCGTTTTTTGCTTTTCAAATAATAAAGTTGATTCAAAAAAAATAAATAAATAAAGACATGGTAACATAAGACTATGCTAAATCGCAAAAATATTAACAGTGATATTATTATTATTTACCTTTCGCCGTTGAGCTCTGCTCCACACCATAAACGCGTTCATCGGTCGCTTAACGTGATCACTATTAGTTGTTTTAACCGAATTAATATTCATTTTTGGTTTTAGTTTAATCGCGAACGATGTTTTTGATTAATTGACGATTGCGAGGGTAAACCTATGTTGCGTGTGTCTTGTTATCGACGAACGGGGAAATCTACTGTAAAAACACGCAAAAAAATTTCGTAGAAAAAAAACAATGATAATAATAATAATAAATTTCGTAATCCTACGAGATTTTTGATTGCATATTGACTGACAATAGGATATATCAATTTTGAATCAATTTGAGCGCAATTGAAGAAAAAAACTTGAAATTTTTATGCAGTTATTATTCTGCGGATAAAAAGAGACTTTTTTGCGAAAAAAAGAAAAACTTTATTTATGGCGTAAGTAGAACTTTTATCACAATAGTAAATGCATGTCAATTATTTCAACTTGCATTCAATTAAAGTTTTTGTTGATAAAAGATTTTTATTTTGTATGAAAAAAAACACTAATAAAAATGAAATAAAATTAATAGCAGAAAAAACTTCGAAATTAAAAAATGTTTTGCGCTTTAAAAACTTCACGCAATATTTTTTTATATCCTTCTTCTCACTCTTTTAAATGCGCAAAAAAATTCATTTAATAATAAAAAGTAAAATATTTGTTTTAGTAATTAGCAGTTACTTACCCGAGACAACAGAATTGACGTTCAATATAACTTATTTAAGGTAAAAGAAAGGTGTTGCGAACTGTTTGGATATTCAGTCATGCATTTGCCAAAAGAAAAAAAAACGTAAAACGAAAAAAAGTTTAAATAATATGCACTTGTTTTTAGAAAATGCAACACTCAATAGAAAAAAGAATGATGGCTTGTGTTTCAATGAAAAGACTTTGATGACTGCTTTAGTTATGTGAATGCATTGCAAAGGCAAAAGAGATACCACAGAATGTTTGCTTGAACTGCCAATTACAGAACTGCTTACAAAAGCATTGGGTGGGAACTTGATGGCTGATCCTCCTAAAGAAATCAATTCACCATATATTCTGAAGCAGATTCGACTTTATTCAATTGTGTTGTGTGTGTATGTGTGTGTGTGTGTGCGAGTGTATGCGAGTGTATGCCAGAGTGAGTGAGATCTTTCTGTTGATGATATTATATGTTTAAAAGGGGGCACACATCCAAATAGCAATATAAGCGTGCATACCGTATATATATATAAAAGTTTTACGTCACTTGGGAGTCACTTCCAATGAATTAAGAATGCGGCACTTAATTAATATTAACTCATTTCTTTGATTAATTTTATTATCTTTTGTACGTTTTTCCACTCTAATTTTTAAAACGTGATCTCAAATCTAGATTCGTTTGTTTCTGCTGTGTTTGAAAACTTTCGCTGCGTTTGCCCGATAAACTTCAATGACTCCACGCATTATTTGCGCACTGAGTATATTAATTTTTTTCCCACTTTTACACAAAAAACTATTGTGAACATTTGTTAGTTTTTTTAATTACACTTAAATTTTTAAAATAATAAATAAATAATACGGTAAGATAAAATGAATTTTTTGCTAAGATTTTGTCTGCAATATATTGACATCATTTAGTAAATGAAAAACTTGTTATGCAATGAATTGTAGGGTTCGGACCCGAAAACAGTTCATTTTAGACATTAGGTTTAGATGGACAATAGATCAATAATAAAGTGCGCTATTAGTGTAGTGATACGCAAGTTTTCTATGAGATGATATTCTAGTTGGTTGTGTGGCGACAAATACACTATACTCGCACTAAACGTAAGTAGAAAATGCTTTTACACAGCACTCAAAGCCCTCACGGGTGAGTCTGCTTTTGACATTACACAATATGAACACAATAGCGTCGTGTCATTCACCAAACTATAGTGTATGTCCACAATTGATATTTCACTTGTTACCAAAACAAGTAATAAGCTATGAGACTATTGTTATATTTAACAAACGAGATCTACTCTTTTGCATCTCTCTCTCTCTCTCTCTCTCTCCATTTCTTTTTCCATTTGTCTGCCTCTCTTTCTTCATTGTGAGGTATCTTTGACTCGTATTTTTGGTATTTGATGCGATGAGAGGAGAGTTTCGAACACATAGTTATTATATGTTTTATAGTTAGAAAAGTTTACTATAATACAATGATGTTGATTGACTAAAGATTAGCGGGCGGTCGTACTGTACGAGTCCAATACTACAAACTCATTCGTCAGGAAACCTCAGTATTGGAAAGCATCAGGAAATGGTCTCATGGTTTTCGCTGATCATCAACGTTATGACAGTGTTTTGACATACACACTGTACAAAGATGTTAGAGCATACAAATGCTATCAAATAACTTATTATTCGTTAAAAGCTAGTTCTCCAATGGCTTTCATGTTTGTTAAACAAAAAGAGTATGCTTTTTCTGTTTAATACTGGTTTGACGTATTATTTCGGAAACAAGTTCTATAGAATATGTGTAACTATAGATAATTATATAACTGTGGCTTAACATTCAATAATTTTTGATTAATAAATATTTATCTTCGGTACTACTATAGCAACTAACAGTCAATATCTAAGACATCGATAGTTATATATAAGTGTGATGTTGTGTTTGGTGTGGGAATATCGGGCGCACAAAAACGTATATTATATTTATTGAATAGATGTTGAAAAACGTTCGGCACAACAAATATATCAATAGGAGTTAAGCCAATATAACATTTTTTCTTCTTCGATTTTTTTTGAGGACCAGAATGCGAATGCGATTATATATATATTTATATTTATACGTTATATAAAGGACTAAAATATTGCTTTTCCTTATCAACAATTTTCTTTTCCTAACACCAGATTTAGTACTCTTTTATGTACACCAATGTCGCATAAATGTCTGTTATCATTGCCAAAACTGGACAATATATTTGACCAATAATTCAAAATATATTATTAACTGACCGGCGAATCATATTAAATAGTTAGCTTACAGGCATTTATTTACAGCGTATACCCAACCAAATTCCAAATGTTGTTTAACAGTTGTAATAAATATCCTTAAAAGAGTGAGATAAGCGAGGTAATCATTTTCAGTGCGCTTTTCGTTTTATATGTATGATAAAAAAAGCAAATATTTTTTATTATAGAATAACAGAATGAAAGCCATGCCTTATATGTTCTTTTAGTTTGAATAAGTTTTGCGATTGTATTTTTTGCGACGATACACCTAAACAGTGACACCACTGATAACATGATTTGTATAACTAAACTATTCTTAATGATTTTTGTCACTAATTTGGTTATTTAAAGCCAAATTTGAAGTTTGCAAATATAATGTGTAAAATTTTAATTACTATTTTTTCTAAATAATAATAATGTAATTTTTAAAGAAAATGTTGTATATAACCTTAATGCCTGCAATAAAAGGCATAAGTTTGCATAAGACGCAAATCAAAAAAGGATGTTAAAGTTACAAAATACACGATTTTAAAGCTGATTATGTTCAGATTGCACAGATTCTATTGATTCCAAAATATTTTAACTGATTTACTTCTTTGTATCGATGTATTAGAAGATTATAATTTTTAAAAGGTAGACAAATTTAATTTTTTTATTCTTTTATAACATCGTTTCCTTAGAAAATACTTAAAATTTTAATTTTAATATAATGTGCTCGTAAAGCTTAGTAGAGAAAATATGGTATATTTAATGCTACGTTCCACGTTTATGCTTCTATCAAAATATCAATTTAAAGATTTTGTGTATGAACTTAAACATAAACACTTAATTTATGATACTTGAATCAATATTGTTAACCATGCATAGCTAGGTTTAGTTACGTTACTATTATGCAATCATAATTGTGGGAATAAATAAAAATTAATTTCAAAACTTTTGTAATAATGTTACGAAAAATTTAAAGATACTAAATTTTGTAATAGTAATTTTTCAATCTTAATTAAAGTGATAAGTAGGATGACCATCTATCTGTTATTAGGTTAAATAGGTAAAATTCTCTTATTTTAAATATTTTCTTATGGAATTATTCAGGAAATAAGTTATTCTAAACTTATAACCGGTACTTATAATTTTAAACACATAATAATTTTTCTAAAACGGGATTTCCAAAGTGAAAATCAGGGAGAATCCCGGAAACCGGAACCATTTGAACCCCCTTGAACCAGTTGATAAGTTTTGAAATTAAAAATTACATTAATCTCTCATATTATCAATTGTCTAACTTTATTGCTCAACTAAATATCAAGATATAAATATCTGTAGCTATATTTAAGAAAAAATAGTAGTTTTAAAATATACACTCAAATATGATCAGTTTATAAAAATGATTATAGTAAACTTTAAATTAAACAAGCAAAATAAAGACCACAGAATTATTTTTTTAAAAATCCCTTTTATTAAAAAAGTTTACAATAGTGTAATTTATTTGAGGTTTGATCAATGCTAATATTATTATAAATTTAATACAATAGAGGATTTAAATCGAAAATTGTTAGCTTTACAGGCATATTGCAGCTAGTTTTTCAAAAAAAAACTTTTATTAATAGTTATATATTTTCTAAAACTCTATTCTTCGAGCCTACAAAAGAATAGCATTTTTATTATTATTTTCGTACGAACAAAATGTGTTTGATTTGTCTGAAACTTTTAATAATAAATCACTTTAAAATTTTCTATTTTTTCGGTGTTTACTTTTTTCGAGTACACAATGGCTTAAAGCAATGAAAAGGTTACAATACCTCAGTTTAAAGTTGCGCATTATTCTCTGGCGTTCAATAGAACGAAATTTCGAAACTCCGAAAAACCAATAGTGGACACATTGAATCTATAGTTCTCCATCTCTTTTACTGTTTTCGACGCTGTTCTTGACTTTACATTTGATCCTTATTGCCTTTTGGCTGCAATATAAAACCCAAATTTACTCAATAAATAACAATTTTATAATACGGCTAAAAAATTGCGGAACGATTTCTCACGCGAATAAACAATTTTGCGTTCGACGTTTTTTTCCCCGAAAGTTTTGCAATATTTACACTCGAAAGCATTTTTCTATCAGCAATGATAATCATTTGTATTATGACACAAAACTGTAAAAAAGTGTTGTGTGTGTGTGTTGGGTCTGTTTCATAATACTATTTTTTCTGTGTCTCCCCTCCACTCATTATTGCCCAAAGCGTTACAATTAAGGAAATCTATAAATCTCTTAAACAGATAACAGATATAATGCACACGAAGACCGAAGTGTTCGTCTCACTCCCGAATTTTCTTAACATTAGTTTTTTCGAACAAACACACGCATAAATGCATAAATGGCATAAAAACGCATTTTCAATTCTTCTGCTTATTTAGTAATTTCAACACAACTGGAGGCTACGAGAGAATGCATTTTATTGTTATCCAAATGGGACTTTTATTAAATTTTTGCAAAAAGTAAGCTTCGCTCACAATCTCTCTGCACTTCAGAATTCAATTTATTGTTATTTCGCTTCATTTTTCCAAAAAAAATCACTTCTTTTCAATTAACTGCTGATGCGTAACAATCGCCGTTAAATATTATTAACTAACTTTTATTATCCTATTAAATAAAAGTTAATCGACAAAACTTTTTTTTCTAAATAGATAATAATATATATGTTCTTTTAGATACATATACGGTATTTAAAGTAGTAAATTCAATGATTACCGCCGTTAAATTAAAGGGAGAATGATTATGTATTTACGAATAACGAATGCTCTGAATTCGCGAATAATAAACTATTCTATTGTGCTTTAAATAAATAAATTGATCAGCAAATTTTATTATTTGGATTTAACAAATAACGATAGATATTAAAACTTAGACGAAGCCTTAAAACTAGTTTATTCACAATTTAAAAAAGATTGTAGCCAATTACGTGAATCACATAGATTTCAAATTATATCTAAACTCTGTTAGATTCCGATAAATTATGGAATATTTTGAAAAACTATTATTTTATTTAATATTTCCATAAATTAAAGTAATATACGATAATTTATTTGCATTATTCATTCCATTGGTTTCGTTTTTAAGTCGGTACCAGACGCATAGGATGCTACACTGTGTAAACTGATTTGTCAGCCTAAAATCTGCTTTCTTTTTAGATATTTTTATGTTTTACAGTATTTTTAGTAAAAATAAATAAAAATCATTAAAGTCTATTCAACAATTGTCTTTCGATAAGCAATCATTTATGAATCATAAATATAATCCGGGTTTTACTGTATGCACTATTAATCAAATTAATTACATACTAATTGACAATCATATATCATTTAGTCATTATTAATTTGAAGATAATATGACCAAAAATTTTTAGCTTTATTTTAACTTTATTTAAGTTAATAAATTAATTTGAGTTTTTATTTTTATTTACGTTTACAATTAAACATTTAAATTTTACATTTACGGTAAAATTGTAAATTAATGCAAATTAATACAATTGTAATTTTAAAATTTGTTTAATCAACAATTATTATTATATTCATATACCAATAATTAACCATTGATAAATTTATTAATATTTTTATAATTATAAATTTAAAAGTATTCTATTTTAACGCTAACTCTAATTCGTTAAATAATTTTAAAATTAAAAATTTATTTTAAAAATACAGATGGAGAAAAACTTGGCTGAAAACGAAACGAGAGAGAAAGAGAAAAAAATACTCATAAGTATTATTCCATCGTAACGCAAATAGTACTAAACATTTAAAAGCGTATTGTAATAAAGAATAGATTTTTCATTGGAAGCGCTAATGGAAGCGAATGCATTGAAATGCGAGCACCTTTAATGGCCGTTTCATGTAAATTAAGATAAATCCCTATTTTAATCTTGAAAAGAGGATGCCATAGTTCAGTATCATTTGAGTATTTTTTAAGTATTCAAAGAAAGTGAAACTCAATTGAAATGCATTCTCGATTGCATACATCGTTTTTGGCCATCATCGCCACCGCTGGAAGACGCGCATCATTTGCAGAAAACATATGCAGCAAAAAAAGGTATTCGTTAGCGAGAGTAGCGTCGAAATCAATTTGAATGAATGCAACTTTTAGGCAACAATAAGACTGGTGAAATAGTAAAAATAATAATATTATTATTATGCTTAAAAGGCAATCGCACTAAAACGCAATTTAAGTGCGAAACGCAAATAAAGTTTGGTGCGAATTAATCGCGGAGACGTGTCATATATTATATTATCTCGCAGTTTAATTCAACGGCCGCTCAATTTATGGCTTTAAAGTGACCTCATTGTGATTAATATAAAATTCCCCTCTACTGCGAACGATAGAGCCATTGGTTAAAGCGAGAACGCAATTTATCCTCACGACTAAACTGTTTGACAATACGTTTTTAAATAATAAAAATGCGGTGCAAACCGTTAGACAAGCGATTTTTTTTATATCTATCACCTAAAATTCCAAACTCAACTGCGTTTAATTTAATTTTCAAACTCAATTTGCAGATCTTATCAGCTCTTCTACTCATCGCAACGCTCTTCTACTCTCTCTCTATATTCGCAATCGAAACTAAATTTGGCTTAAATTGATACAAATCTATGCAAGATTAGAATCGGCATTTTCCCCACTTATATAATATATCATTAAATAGTATTAAATTAATTAAAACAGTTGGCGTTAAGAGTATAGAGTAAGTTCGTAAGCTGTAGTCGCAACGACTATTGTGATGGTGACTAGAAAACAGTTCTTTGCATACTAATCGTACGGTAAAGCAATGAACGGTCGCGTGGCATTCATTGCCGCGCACTTTACTAAGCTCTCACGAGAATCGTAATCAAAAACCACTTCAAAAGTTGATACGTGAAAATGGATCACTCTTTGTTCACCGCACTATAATCGGCTGATGTATTAATCATTTCAGCTTTTAAAGCGCAAACAACTTTCTTTTTTTCTGATTAGTATTACGCCAACAGCTTTTATATTAGTATTGTTCGGAAATTATTTATTATTCAATTCTACTTTAGTTTTTTAATCCTTAAATATTTTATACAAATAGTTTCCGAGTGTATGACTAAAATTAGACCTGAACAGTGACAATAAAACATACGCTGCATGAAATGTTTTGAGTTAACAAGCAATGTTATTCAAAAATTCGGTTTTGATTAAAAAATTATGTGTGAGAACTCAAATGTATGCAATGAAATATATATCTTGAAAACAGAAAATTGTTAAACGGAATTTTTTTAGAAAAGACATTACCATGTTATACGGTATAGTGTTGAAGAGCATACCAACAACAATACAAATAGTTGTGCATAATTCAAATGCATGAATAAAGTATACTAGACTTCGAAATTATCAAAAATTTAAGGCCCGATTCAGATCTAAGCCGAATATATCCAAATCCGAGCCCGATAAAAACCTGACAAATTAAAACATGGAAAGCCTGACCAGGACTGAAACATAGATGTCATAATTACAATCAAAATTTTTATTTATTTATATCATTGTAAATTAGATCTTATAAAAATGAATGTCTATTTCTCACAAGAACTATTATGTTGGGCGCTAAATGGGATATAAAAAATCGTTTATAAAATTAATAATAGAAACGTTGTAATATAGTTTGGCATATTTTATAATAACTTTCGGGTTTAAGATTTTGAAATAAAAATTCCGACTCGACACAATTTTCAACTTAAAGCACGAACCCAACGAAGCCCGACCCTTGCTGTTATAGGCAATTATTATTCGCACTTTTATTTTTTCTATTAAAATTCTACAAACATACTCAATTCAATATAGTGAAGAGGAAAATATGAAGTTAGTGCTGCCATCTAAACTATATTATTGATAATGGTGTACAAAAAACAATATAAAGTTTAATAAATATTCAAACTTATAAGAATCGTTTATAGCTAAGAATATAGTTTAGTTATAATTATAGTTACTATGGTCTATGCTCTCACACCGAAAGAATTTGTTTATATTTGTTTATAACTGTTTAAAGTATTTTATTTCAATTTATTAAATTTCTAATGAAAATAATAAAAGGTTTTGCTCACTACACTCAAAACTAAACCAAACCAAACAAATTGGATATTTAATTTTAATTAAGTTTATATCGTGTTAGTTATAAAAACGTTTTATAGATGACAGCTCAAACATATACCCTATAATTGTTTATATAGCATTTTATAATTTAAATTTCTCATTATGATCACAATAAGTCTTAAAAAGTTGAATAAAGAATAAAAGCTAAAAGTAATAATGTTTTAAATTTTTAAGCATTTTCCGAAAGTATTGCATCTAGAAAAGACGAAAAAGGTAATGCAGATAAAATGAAAACCTTGATTTTTAAAATGCTAATTAAACTAAAAATTCGGATATCCAGACTATTTTTAATCAATAGTTATAACTATTATTTTAAATAAATGAAAAATTGGAGTTTAATGTCAAAACTTGAAGTTTATTTGAACTTTGATTGTATAATTATAATAAATTTTTATGTCACATCAGTTTTTTATCTGACTTAAAAATCCAGACTTATGGATTTAGATAATATGTCCGTCCGTCCATGTCTGTACACTCTTTACATTAATAAATTATTTTAACAAAGAAATTATGCAGATTATTATATTAATTATGGGATTTTAACCAATTTTTAATGCTAATTAAGGAATTTTAAGGTCAAAACGTACAAAAAATAAATATCGAGAGGCTTAAGTAGGGTCAAAATGTGCAAAAATATGGTCCTAATAAGCAAATTTCGTCAAAAATGACAAATACTAAAATATTCAGTGGAATCCGCCGTTATTATCTGTAAAAAAGTGATTTTAGGCTTAAATTGAGCCAATTTCTGGTCAAAATTGGAAAAATTAGCCAAACTAAACAAAGATTTAGGTTAAAACTTAAGTGGCATCTGTCGCTATTTGCTGTAATAGATTTTTATTGTCAAAGAGGTTTAAAATCTGGTTAAAATGAGCAAAATTTTGCAAAAATAACTCAAATTCAGGTTAAAATTAGAGTGGCATCTGCCGCTTTCTGGTGGTATTTAAGGAACTTACAAGCACAAATAGTTTAAAACTAAGGTTATTAAATATTAAAACTTAGGTTAAAAGGACAAAATATAACTCAAAACTCAAGTGGCATCTGCCGCAAATGAACGGTAAAAAAGTAATTGATCTGTATTTTTGTGGTATCTGCCTTTTGTGGTGGTAATATATTATCGTACACGGATTACTGTGGCGTATGCCGATTAGTACACTGTTCAGTTTATAACATAAATTTCTTAATAAATTATATAAAATAATAGTTGGGAGGGAATAAAATAAGAGATCGATTATATACAAACTGAAACTATCTTTATAAAGTCATATATTATGACTGCGTCGATATTGTTTTAATTCAATAGTATTCGATGTATTCAAATGGTTAAATTTAATTAAACTCAGGAAATCTTATTCCCGATTTTTAGTTATCACTCCTCAGTAATCAAAGTTTGGGCTTTAGTTATAATAAAAAGTTAATCTATAACTAATCCCCTGCATGTTTAAAGCTTGATTATATAAACAAGATCGATACGGCCATAATATCTTTGTTTGTAAAGTTAAGTTCAGTTAGTATATGGTCGATTCCTCTCTCCGTTTGATCGCTCCTATTAGTTTATATAATTATCTTAAAGTTGAATTTTGACTTATAATTTCGGAATTTTACATAAATAATGATGGCAGAAAGCTCAAGCTCAGGAAAGCTAGCTTAAGCCAGCTCAAGCTCAAGATAAAGCTCAAATAAGAGATTTAGTGTAATTCTAAAGCTATAAGCTCA
>JAQIXJ010001056.1:0-24080 GCA_034700185.1 Phthiracarus laevigatus | reverse complement strand
AATAGCCGCAACAGCCAATCACGCCAATCATCCGCAGTCATCAGTTCGACTGAAATTTTCCATCGATCACATACTATCGCCCGAATTCGGTAAAAATGGTACGGAATGTATCAAAAAGGTTGTTAATGGAGAGAAAAGCAAAACCAATTACAAGAATCGTAATCATCATCCGTTAGACGTTTCCTCATTAACTAATAAACGAAAACATTCATCTGATTCGGAGAGTTCAACAATTAGTTCATTAAGCACCGCATCAAGAGATACAATCAATAATAGTCATAAAACCAATAAAAAAGAAGCATCGAATGGAGGAAGAAGTGAAACATCGTCACCGAATTCGAAGAGTTTGGACACAAAACCAAATGTATGGCCAGCTTGGGTCTACTGTACAAGATATTCTGACAGACCATCGTCTGGTGAGTCTAATTTTTTGATTTTATTAAGATAGGAATGCTAAAAATGTCAATAAATAGCCGATAATAAGAGGCGTTGTGTATAGAGTTATAAAGTAAAGTATATATTATGATATATACCGAACACGCAAAGCGCGACTTTTATATTAATGGATAGACTTAGCAATGCATTAATTGCGGCAGAAGTCAATAAAACTTATGCATTTGATAAATATTCTGTGATATATGTATATTCAGAAATAATTGCCACTCTGGTTGTGTTTTTCTTGCTTTCTCACATTTTTACGTAGAGGTTTAAGAAAATAGTATCCACTATTTTCCGAAATGAAATTAACCGCAAAAATGATTTATTAATTTAAATTCGCTGGAAAATTGAAGATGAATTAATTTTGTGACATTTATCGTTAGTAATGCATGCTGTGTTTTAATTTATAAAGGTTGACATTCGCAATGACAAAATAATTATTTATCTTTGTATCAAATAATTTATTGTGTGAACCGTAAGACTGGATGTTAAGAGAGAAAAGCACAGGAATAATGACAATTTAATGATCCAACTTATTATAATCAAATAAAATTTATAATAAAGACATTTATTTTTTTTGGAATAAAAAGTCTATTTTGGAAACTATTTATAATTTTTATGCAAATGTAAATATTGTATTTCGAATGAAAGTTTGCGCACAATATTTTATACTTAAGTTTTAGCACTATTTTAGCGCACATTTAGTAACCCATCACCGCATGAACCAAACATTAGCCACAAAACCTAACCTTTATTTGCACACAACTATTGATAGGAAGAATGACGATATTTAGTGTGTGCAAACTTATCTAGTTTAACATATGGCCAAAAACTGTGATACTGTATATCTTATTCGGAACACAAACCGATACCCCAAACGAAAAACGGTTCGCAAATTTGGAAGAAAAATGAGCCATCAGTTCCCACCATAAGTTCTAATCGCTTTTTCTCTTACACTCTGCATATGTTATTGATTCATTGAGTTTTAGCTATTACTTATAGCATTTTTAGTTTGTCCACGTTTTCATTTATAAATTGCTACACTATTCAACTGACAATAGTGTGCATACGCTTTTTAAAAAAATAATATTGAATAAAGTTTTATGTGTTTGCAAAAAAAATTTATTTATTAAAGGAGCAGATGGTTAGCCATCAAAAAAATTATTCCCAATAATGAATATAAAATATTATTAAAGAAAAGCTAAATTCCAGTAAAGGGAATGCGAATCTAGTCTAGTTCTAGTGGCACAATAAATATTAATGTGAAGAAAGGCCACATAACGGTTGACGCATTCTTTGATTGAATTTTTATTTGAAAGAATGCATAGATAGCTAACCACTGACAGTAAGCAATAGTATTTGCTATTGTAATTTAGAGCTCATGTCGTCTCATTTATTATGCCATGAAAGAGTGTGTGAGGTCGTGATTTCACTGTTATTGCCACCTAAGATCGTCCTTTATTGTCCATCACTACATTTTAGCCTAATTTTGATTGATTATATGGACCTCACACACACACATAAACACACGTGTATAAGTCGTACGCACTGAGAGACCACTACTTCTCACTTTTAAAAAGTGAAAACCAATTGATAGTATGAAAAGTGAGTGTTGTCGTGTCAACTTGAGGTAAATGCAGAGCTGCTGTTCTACTAAAACAGATATAATCTTTGCTCGCTTTTGACAATTTTATGCAAAAATATCTGTTCGGTTGCATTTTTACTCGTCATTTGGGTTTGATTCAACTAAATAGCGTATCAAATAAATGCGAAAACATTGCACATTATAAAGTGTCTTTAACTCATGATGTTTACACGTTTTACTAGTTTTTCCACTGAATCTAAAAAAACAATTTTGATAGGAGTAACACATGAGTGTTATTTTTTTTGCAATATCATTGCGTAATTGCGACAATAGGTTAGCAAACAATTGCATCAATTGTCGAAAGTACGATATTCCATATGTTTAGCAAATTTCATATTAGTTGTCATATTACTAATAGCCATGAGAGCCAACGTTTTAAAGCATAGCTGATACTTAAGTGCCGCAGGGATTTCAAATTTTGATGGGGAAACGAAAAAGTTTGTGCTCGAGAATAGTGTGCGTTAAACAACTTTTTGCAATGCTAAATAGAAAGTGCTCTAAACTTGTATTTGCCCACCAACAACAACCATCAACGCAACAACTGCAGCAGTTGTAGTAGCGATCAGTGGACCACCACCGTTGACTGTCCGGATATACCTGTACCTTCATTCTAAAAGCTAGTTTGGTCTAGACTTTAGACAGCATATTACAAATGCGTATATATATATAGCTGTTACCATCATTTCTTGCTTTGATAGCGTATGATATACACTACGCTGAAGTATTAAGTTTAGTGACTTGACTTTTGGAGACATATGCATCCATGGGAAAGGGCCGCAGGCTCTTCACGGACATGGCATCACATATGCTGATTGCCTATTAGATAATACTGTCAATTGAGAGTAAAGATTCACTTAAGTAAAATATCAACCATATTAATGACAGTAATAACAGTTATCATAGAAAACACTCTCGCTCTCCCTCTTGTAGGAGTACAGTACAAATAAGATCTTTGAAAGTTGCGGGCGGTCTCATATGAACGTGAAGCAATCACACAAACATCTAATAATTATAATGCTGAATCGCAAATTGTTTTGCATCTCAATGAATACATTATTACCGTAGCATGCATTTTATACATATCTCCATTGAAGGACACATTATCCGCATATTTTCATACTATTTGAGCGCCGTTTGAGCCATTAACAAAAATTATTATTGAATGTTTTTGTGAATTATGTCAATTTAGATTTAATGTTTGAAAATTTTACCAGTAATAAACAACATCTTTATTGTTAAACGATGAATTGAAAAATTGGGGATACTTTGCGAGACGCAATTTATTTCGCTTTTATAAGCTTAAAGAACACATTACTGTTACGGTTATCAATTGTTTACTATAACAGACTATTTTTTAAAAAGTTAATTTTTCTCAACTGATGGTAAATATCATAGATTTTCACCATTGAGTGAAAAATACAATTCTCAGCAGAACAGTAGGCCATCAGTTTTAAAGCTTTCTTTACATGCATTTTGATTTATTAAGGTTAGCACGCAATTTGACACTAACATCATTCTCGCTCAAAAACCATTTTTATTACTATTTCCTCAGACGCTTTTCCCTAAACAAGTCATAACAGTAAAAATTCTTTTGTCTACCCCTGTATATTGTATTTTTTTTAAAAATTACCATTGCTATTCTATTAAGCATAAAATCGAACTAAAAACAGCATTTTTAATGAGCTTTATTAGTGAAAACATGCAAACATATAAGAATAAAAATAAATATGATTTTGCGTTTTTTTCCATAAGTTTGGGGCATTACATAAGCACAATAGAATTTCATTTGCAATTCTATTCAACGCAGAAAAATTATTCGCCTTTCAACGACTCGTATATAATTTAATTTTCTACTAAAGTATAATCGTGTTTTAATGCTAAAATGAAATATTTGTTTTAATTTTATTACTAACTCGAAAAAAATTTTTCGTATTTAGATTAATATCTTTTTTATCTATTATTTTTTGCATAGTATTGCTATCATTAATTAAGCTTTGAATAACTAACCTTCTCTACAGTATCAATATCTTTATTGTATCCGTGTATATAAATATCATAAGTTAGAACTATTTTAATTAATTTTGTAAGCGCTATTGTTTACAAAAAATGCAATATAATTTTGGTTGAAAAAATAAAATTTATATTAGGGAAACATATACACTGAATACATTGGAATAACCCAAAATGAAATTTCAGTAAATACTGTGGTTTTAATTTTACATACGACTATTTAGCGAGTGGTGTAACTATCGAATACTACTTACTTAAGTGATTAACAAAACTTTCTTTACTTCCTGCTAATGTAGCGTAAGTTTAAGGGCGATAGTTCCGAGGTTAAAGCAAAGTTCAAAAAAATTTAGCTTCCACTCTGAAAGGCATATGAAAAGGAACATAACTGTATGTTGGAAATTTTATTCTATGTTTTCATAAAATATTTTTAAAATTAGATTTCAAGATAAGTTAGTATAGTACTTCTAATTCTGAGACTATTTAACTAAAATATTTTTTTAACCATTTAATCTAGATTTAAATAAATAAAATTAAAATTAAAATTATAAAATTAAATAAATAACAAATTAAGTTCAATTAAATTTAAATTTTGAATTTAAAAAATCTTAGAGTATACTACAATTCTGTTAAAAATTAATTGATGAATAATCACAGTATTTTAAAACAGTGTTTATATTTATGTATTGCTGTAAGTCTTCATTTGCAACCTATCATACAATAATTTATTAATCATTAAGATAATCACAATTATAAGTTAAACGTTAGATAAAAGAGAAATAAGTAAAACAACAATAATAGTTGTGAGAAATGAGTTTAATAAAATCATTTCCTTTTTTATACGTGAGAGAATATAAAGTTACATATATGCTGTACGGTATACCGAATATATAGTTAGAATGTCGCAAATTCGTATGACCCGAGGCAGTGATGAGTTGCGTGATGGTATTGCTTAATCGCAATTATTACATCATTGCTATGATAGTCTCAAACCCCCTTTGGATCACATTCTAAACTGAAAGCCCACACACATGCAAACGCCATACGAATCATGCAAAAGCTTATACTTGCCGTACGCTTAACTTGGTATATGCGACTTGATATCTAAAGGGATTGTCGACCTCGGAATGCTGTTGATCGCATACCGCATCCAAAAGCGAAAAGGAAACGGATATCACTAGTTTGTGATTGACTGACTTATTAGTAGTAAACTTGAAATTGCTTACGAGTTTTATAGTGAAGCGGGAGTTAACATATTTATTTGATCATCATGGGAGGTAAAAGCTTAAAGATCATATTTGAGACAACATAAGTAGCAATTATGCAAAATCTAAGGAGTGGTTTACCTAAACTCATTTGTACTCTACCGTCACTGAACACTTAATATTCTTTTATTCTAACAAATTATTTTTTTCTAAACGTGATCGCACACAACGCATCAAGTTTTTAGCGTCAAAGCGTGTATTCATTTCATTTTTTTGTTTAACTTTTTATTGAAAATTTTGCACAACTTTTTAATTTCGCTATGTTGTGTTGTGTGCATATATTTATAAGGATGAATGTCGTGGAAAAAAATTATTTCAAAATACAATTTTTCGATAGATATTCGGAGCAAATACAGCGTTTGATATTAATGGTTTGTGTGCATTAAAACTTGTACAGTATATACACAGTATATTTTTTTAAAAGTATATGTGATTGTATTGATGCGAGTGAAGAAAACGGTGACGGAATATGTTGGAAACACAATTTGCTGCTAATTATCCATTCAGTATTTCGTTACGCAAAATTAACTTTTCATTGAGATTATTGCCTGGCCTTCAAAGAATAAGAGTAATGATCTCTCGAAATGTTTTCTGATGATTGCTATGTCATGCAATGCAAGATTAAATGGTTGCAGAAAAAAGTGAATTTGAACGAATCATGCGATTTATCGTTGTTTTTCTAATTACCACTATTGGGATCATTTGTATCTTCAATGCGCAATTCTATAACTAATTATCCATTAATTGCGAGACTTTGTATTCAAAATAGAAAAAAGATTTTATATTTTATATTCAAATACCGATACAATAAAATAAATTCTTAGTAAAAAAGTTGTTGCGAAATACCATTTCCCTATTGTTAAGTACGTATGAACCGATTATGAAAATGATAGAAAATTGCTTTAAAACCTACTTTATTAAATCATTCATAAGAAAAAAATAGTAGTAAACATTTAGGAAATTGATAATAGAGTGTGTGTGTGTGCGGTGTTATTGAATTTAGATTTGATATATGATGGCATCATAATAGTCTCATAATAGCCTCAATTGGAGAGTATAATAATCATCCAATTATAACTCTATAATTTCGTTGTGTGTGTGTTTCGATTCTAACCATTTTTCGATAATAAACCTCTCATACTGTATTTCTGCCATTATTGCATTAATATACTGTAATGTCATATTATAAGAAATGTATATTATGATTGTGTCATTTAACATTATTCGTATTATATTCGCAAATATCTATTTGTATCTAAAATCCTAGCTGCAGTAGAATTAATTTTTTAAGAGGTCACGACTAGACAGATACGGACAGGTTTGAGAGAGGCCTTCAATATTAGTTATAAACAAGTCTTCACAAAAAAATACTGAATTGAAACTTCAATTCAATTCAAACATTACATTTATCCGTCAAATATTAATAGAAAAACATATCGAAGTCTCTATTTTTATTATTCATTATATTTTATCGCAATAAATCATTTTTAATTAGGTTTTATTTTTATTGCTTTTTATTATTATAATATTTTATTTTTAAAAATTTACAAGACTAGGTATTTTATTTGTTTGCTGTTTATTTATACGAGATATTGGATTAAAATTTGAGAAATATATTTAATAATTATCAAAAGCAGATACGTTATTCAAATATGCTTATACAGTAAGATGAATTAATATTTTATTTATTTAAATTTTTAACTAACGAGTAAATCGAATAAGCAAAACTAAGATTTAGAGTTTTTCCTAAAATTTATGTAATTAGAGCAAAATTTATTTAAATCTCGAAAATGCGTAGCATTGCTCACATCTTCGCATAAGCTCTAACTCTGTATAATGCTCACCCCAAGGGGCTGTTTGTAGCAATTGTGAACTAAAGCTAAAGGAAGAGTAGGATGAAGCGAATGTTATGCTCTTTTGAATTAAACATAAAATAAAATTGAAAATAAACATACGAGCGTTAATATAACTTATTTATGTTAAAATTAGGAGAGGTTGAATTGAGCTGAATTAATTTTTATTAATCAGAATCATCAAAATTGATTTTTAGAAAATTTAATTAAAAAACTGGTCGACTAGTTATTTTAAAATAATTTTATGTATGTTAATAAAATGTGTCTTTTCCCTAATTTAATTACTTTAGTTTAATTTGGGTTAGTTTCGTTGTAGTTTTTAAATATGTATTACATATGTATGTAATATCTTCTTCGTAAATATTTTATTGTTATTTTTATAGTGATAAGTAGTTTAATATTTTAATGGTTGCAGTAGATTTAAGTAGAAAAGTCAACTAAAAAGAAATAATAAATTAGATAAAAATTTTTGATTCCATATGAAAGTGAATATTTTCAGTTTTGATATTTAACACGTTAGACAAAGTACTTAAGTGTGCAGTTCTGTTACAGGAGAAAGAGCGTACTGTATTATTGTAATATTATGTACAGAAAGCTCATCCGCCGGTTTGGCTATAAACATATTATTATTCGGATTTTTTATAAGTTCATAGTATTCACACTTTTTCTGTATTGAAGAAAATATTTTGATAAAAACAACATTTTTTCCCCGAAGTAAATATTTTTAAAATATAATATTTACCTATTTTATCTACTGAAAATTTTTTAAAATATAATTTAATGACAATTTTGAAAAATAACACATAACCGATGGATGAGATACCAGTAATTTTATTTTTAAAACGAAGTAATATTCATAATAGCTGTAATCGAATTATTAATCAATAGATTTTAATAATTAATTAAAAATTTTTTCATTAAAATTTCAATTTATTTATTTTCAAAAGGTTTGACCAGTTTAATATGAAAATATAATGATTGTTAACTTTACAGATTTTCCGCAAAAAAAGAAATAAATTAATAAAACATTTTATCTAATAATTAATTGAATTCATTAATCACTTTTCTATTTAATCTTAAGTTATGTTAAACCTCTTTAATCTTATTCATTAATGTTCCTTAAGGATCAGTAGCATTGTTTAAACAGGAAAAATATGATTACACGGCCACACACATGCATACATACCTCATGAAAAAACCACACATCATTTCAAAACTAATAAAAATAAATGATATATTTTATTCGTACATTAAGAAATTTATTGTCGACAAAAATAAGTTTAAGCCTCGAGGCATTATTTAGATTTATTGCTGCTCAGGAAACGGAAAAACTTTCATTTTTTAAAAATCCGGCAAAACTTTAAAAGGCATTTCGAGTGCATAGTAATACGTACGGAGAATAGTCATTATTATTAAACACTGTTTGTGTTTGTATTGTTAGTGGAAGTAAAAGCTCCAATTAGGGATAAAGTGAAAAATAGGCATTTGCAGGCAACGAATAATACACACATACACATCATTGTGTGCTACGGTCTCAGCCGTTGAGAAACTAATGGTCCGAAAAGAGTGTCGACACGTCACATTGCATTCGGCACAAAAGCCACTATCTCTCGCTTTCCAGACACTGGATTCGTGTCGGATTACGATGATGAATACGCTTTGGGAGATAAACCATCATTTTTCTGCCGCCACCTCTATTCTAATTAGATATAGCTTGTAACGCACAATCATACAGGCATACAAGCATACAAGCATAGAGTCGGGCACAAGGCATGAGCAATAACTATTAATGCTAAATAAATAGCTAACTTAATCATACCTTAATGCACTTTTGCTCTGTAAAAAATGAACATACAATTTTTTGTTTTACCCGTAAATGTTTTACGAATGTAATTTTCAAAAATTTCCGAAAAAAAAACAAAATAATATACAGTACAATATACTTTAGTTACTTATAGAGATGTAAGCTTTTTGGAGAGTATTTTTATTTTAAGTTTTTGGGCAAACAATAGTGCCGTAAACGCTAGCATCGATAGCGTAAAGTCAAGCGTTCATCAATTTAGTGAAAATAATATCGATGTCATGTATGAGATTAAAGCTGGAAATGTGTGATAACTGTAGGACTAACATGCAGTTAATGTGCATTTAGTTGATTGAATGCGACGGAGTATTAGCGAACGCGACCACATTTAGATAGTGATGTAATTGGCCTCTAAATAGTTTGATAGTTTGGTACTTCTAACATGAAATATGCGTTAGAATGGGTAAGCGAAGGAAAGCACTTGCGCTCGCGTTTCGTTTGGCAAATGTGTGTTGCGATAAGCGTTTTATGTGTTTGGCGTGAATACAATTAAGTAGGTTTAAAGCTAACATAACACTAAAACACTGTGCATAACATTAAACATTAAACGCCTACAATGTAATCGTATGTTTCGTCAACGAGCCATCGTTATCAGTGAATTACAAGATGTGTGCGCAAAATGCTGCTCCAGCTCAGCAACGCATACTGATAGCGATGCTATTAATTAATTTACTTATAAAACTGTTAACTTCCCAATTAATTAAGCGTTGCATAAACTGATTACTTAAGTTTAATGGGCAATACATCATTAAAATGATAATTAATGAAAAACTGTTTTAGATTTGCCGCTAATGAGTTGTAGAGTATCTATAAATTTCTAATCGATACTATACAGTATTTATTATAACATTGACTACAGTTACTACTGTAGTGACTGCACTGTACTGTTACAGTAATGCTATTTCATTTTGCAACGAATTTGTCACTAATCCAATTTAAGACCATTACTGGATTATAAACTGCACATTTACAGTGTTCTGATTTTCTTTTTACAATTGATATTTGAAACGTTAGAAACTACTGTATAGCGTTAGTTATCGTTTTGAAAAGTTAAGTGAGGACATACTATTTTGGTTGTTTTATTGACAATCCATTGAAAGACGCAGTGAAACACAATTCTGCACATTAGAGCCAAAGCTGCATATTTGGGCGCAATTCCCGGCCGATCCTATCAATATTAGACTGTCTTAACTTATTTAAACTCTGTTTAAATTAATGCATTATCTGTACAACTCAATAACAGATGCACAATGAAGATAAAAAATCAAAGAAAGATTCAAATAGCAAACTATTATGCTTTATAAGCATAAACTAATTCTACTCTATAGCAGAAAACATAGTAATCCTAATTGAATAAGCAGTGACTAAGCCAACTGTCACTTTGTGTCAATTTATCTGAAATGATGGCCAACTGTTTACAGCTGTATGTCAATTAACTATTTCAAAATAGTTAACTTACAAAAACATTTTTAAATGCTTGAAATTTTGGGAAGCGTTATATTCTCGACTTTAACGACTTATTAGCTGCGCTTAACTGAAACTAACGAACCTTACGCCAACTCAACTAACAAAATATAGTCTATATATATACATTGTATATTCTGTATATTGCTCTCGAAATTCAATTTGGATCAAATCATTGATACTAGAATTTTGTTTGATAATTATTTCTTTTTAATAATTTGTGAGGTTCGCTGTATTCTTTTTGTTTACTTTATTCTTTAAAACGATAGATATTATGATACAAAAGCTTACAGTATATTGAAAAATATTTACTTTGATACATGTAAGATGTTTTGTGCCAAATTTCTGTTTGGTATAAAAAATTAATAAAACTTTTGTAAACGAACTTTTTTTATCGAAAAAAATTGTATTCACTTATCAGTAATTTTAAGATCGTAATTTATCTTAACTAATACAAACAAAAGATCAAATATTTGGCTTACGAGTTAAGCATTCTATTTTTCTTTAATGTTTAAATTACTATGAAACACAAAACAAAAGTTAGCTAAATAATAGTATAGATAGTGAGAAAATAATACTCACTGTTTTATAGTGCAAATTAAAACTTAGCTGGTATAAGGAAAAAAATAACTTCTATCTCCTAATGATACACTAACCACGTTTTAATTAATATTCAATGAATTTGTGATTTAAGTTGATGCCAATTAATAAACGCTTTATTTTATTAATCATATCTCATCATACTTTTTTTTATTAATTTTTTAAAATACATATTGTAAAACATACTTTTTTAAAATAAATGAACGCATTCAATAATAATTTAATTCGAAAGAATAGTATTTCCTGAATTATTAGTTTTAAGCTAATCACACAATAACAATAATTATTTTTTTGATGAAAGTGTGCTTTTAAATAAACAATTTAACAATTAATTCATGCATTACCCGATAATTCTTAAACATTTTCTCAGATTAGGAATTTTTTATTTTGAATTCGTAACTCTATTTAATAACAAAATAATTAGTACACAATAAATAGATTCAACAATTTTTTAACCCAACTACTTTTATTTAATTCTCCATATATACATTTAAATGATAATTGATATTTGAATTGATAATTTTTAAAAGTTAGTTGTATTTTATTAGTTGTTTACAGTAATTACTAGTTCCGTAATTTACCAAACATAAAGTTACTGTAAATAAATTAAAATTTTATGTATTCTCAAACAACTGTGTTGATAATGAGAAGAATGAAAAAAATTAATGTACCTTAACAGAAGTTAGTTATTTGTTTAAACTAAAAACTATGCTATAAAAAATCAATTGATATTCGTTGTATGCGTTGTTGAATAATTATGGGTTTCTGTATAGATTATATATAAACACTAAATTAATTAAAGCGCTGTTAAATTGATTTAGTAGTTTGAAAGGGTTCGAAACTAACTTAGAATAATGAATTCACTAACCAAGCAAATTCCTCGCTTTTTTCAATTTAAAATAAATAAGTAAATATTTTGCATTTATATAAAGAAAATTAACTTTAGTAAATGTTTTTTTAGCCAAACCAAAGAGCACTATAGATATTTTCTACAATTTATTAAAAACATACTGTATAATAGATATTAAATCTATTGAATCAGTAATATTAAAATCAATTTTCATTGAGAATACTAAAGAATTATTAAATTCCAAGTATAAATAATTATGAATAGGCTTTCAAAAGTAAATATGCTTTCCTGGCTTCTAATTTTCTGGTGATTAATCATAATCATTATATAGACATAAAATTAATTGCTTGTAATTAATTAAAATTGCGCTAAATTACAATTTATTTGTGTAAAGATGCAATAAATATAAAATAAATGTTATTTAAATTTTTATGATTTCCTTATGTTAATGATTTTTAATTTTTTTATAATCATTAGTATTTGCAATAAAAATTTAATTGCATATAATTATAAATTTGTCACTAACATCTTAATATATTTTCGGGATTTTCGGGATACAAATTCTTTTTTCCTCTCATGAAGTTCAAAATTTTGGAGTTAAAATAGACATGGTAATGGTCAAAGCACTTTTGCCCTTGAAAATCATAGGATTTGGTTGAAAACCGTTTTAAAGTAACGAACAATCTTAAAATAACCCGCTTTTAGAGTACCTCTGTAATATGATAAAAAAGATTTAAACTATCAATAGTTAATTATTAAAATTTGATTTTCAAACGTCTCTAATTAAATATTTTGTCGTCTAATGAGCCTAATCAGCCACTATCGATAAATAAATGCTTTTTATTGCCATATGTAGATTACTTTTAATGTTTAACCGCTCTTTTAGAGCAGATTGTGACGTGTGATAGGTTTGTTAGGCTTACGAATTAATTTAATGCCACGTTTTAAGGCATAATTAGATGCATTATACTATATTTAATTTGTTAGCAGTTAAACTTCTCAATAGATCATAATTCAAAAGTTTTAAAATCCAGGTTTTCCGATGTAATGCTAAAAATTATCAATTTATATGCGAAATGAAAAATTGCTTCAAAATGCGCAGCTGAAGAGATCTTATGATTTAAATAATTTTTTGCTAACGGAGAGGTTCTATAATTATCTCATTAGTTTTTATTTTTTTTTTGATGGTAGGAAATAGAGATAAGAAAAAGCATACTTCTAATTTTAAAAATCCAATTTTGATATATCGTCGGATAAATTACGATTTTATTTAGCCTTTTTTAAATGCGTGCATAAATAACTTGTGCAGTTTATAATCAGATTTCGGAAAAGTAACATCTAATTTATTATTACTCAACAAGCTATTAAAATCACTTAATGTTATTTTTATAATTTTTTTCTAATATCATAAGTTGAAAAATAGTTGTCTTGAATTCAATTTTAAAGTTGTATAAATGGGGATTTTATTTCTTATTATTTGTTGCTTAATCTTTACGTCACACGTGATACACCCTTACATTTACTACTTTTGAAATTTAAATAGACTGTATTCGTCGCCACTCTATAAAATTTTATAATAATTTTCGGATTTACTCTATTTTTATCAAATATACATATATAAACACAGAGAATCTGTATAGAAAAAGGGAAGTGTAATTGTGGGAACGGTCTGATTAATATGTACCTATATTTTTCGGGTTTTTAAGAAAATTATTTATATTCTAAAGTTGATAATATGAACTCCAATTAATTTTTGAAATTTTAAGGTCTGTTCTTCCTTGAGTATTCTTAATATAGATAAATATATTATGAATTTACTGAAATAATTATAAACTTTATTAATAAGTTAAATAATATTATTTTTAAATAAATGTATTATTATGTTTATTGTATTAAGTATAGAAACGAAAGTTAAATTTGGAAAATTAAAAATATGTATTCGTGAAAATTACTTTTTAAACAAGACTCAAAAACTAATGATAGTAATTTATTCCTTTTTGTTATACAAGCTATTATGGAAATGCAGATAAGATGTCAAATTTATGAAAACAAAATCTGCCAAACTGTATATTAATAAATATTTTTTGGTTTTTTAAATTTACAATAATGAAATTTGTTATATAATTTTTTTAAACTAATCAATGTTTAAAAAAAATCAGTGTACATAAATTGATTTTACATCATTACTTTGTTTCTTTCGTGATATTATTTCATTCTTTATTTTATTTTTGCATTATATCTTCCTAAAACTAGTTGTAATTTAATTTAATTTCAGAAATCCATTAACTAAACCCATTATAGTTTTATTATTATTTCAACACTGTCTAAACTTCCTTTGATTTTATATTTATATTTAAATTTTTATTAGTTTTTTTCTAAACGAAAAATTCTTCCTAATCTATTATAAAATATTACCGTACTTTTTTATACGATTGCGCAAAATTGTGAAAAGAGCATATTTTTAAATTTATATCAAAAATTGATTTTACAAACGATTTGAATAGTAATACTAAATGCTGTATTGTCTCATTCAAGTAATTGAGTTAATGTTAACAAATTATTAACAAATTAAAATTATATAAACTTTTAAAAACATACTTAAATCAAAGTGTTTAAAAAGGAGATCGATTATGGCATGAATAGACTTCTTTTTGGTAAATTTAAAACTTTGGGTTAAATAGGATGCATTAAATCTATTTACTACAAAATTTATTTGGTCTCATTCAAATATTTCGGTTTGACAGTAGTATTTTTATGTATATTTGCGTAATAAGTTATTTTAATATATTTTGTGTTTCGTTGTTTAAACGAACGCCGAAGAAATATTCCCAAAACAAAATTAACGAAAGCGGAGGGAAAGCTTGAAAGCTTTTTGCATATAAACGGTTATTGCGCACAAATGGTGTTTATTCGTCACACAAAAGCGTGTTAAGCGAAGCCATCCTATTGTGATAATTCAATAAATGGCAAAATGTTGTCAAGTTATCGAACGATTCCCACGTTTTGACAAAAGGAACGGATCCGTTAATATTAATGCAGATATGCTAATCTAGTAATATATTCTAAGCTTTCTCTCCAAACATTTATGATAACTGATCAGTTCATTATTACAAAATGATTGAATGGGGAATTTTCATTGCAATCCATATTAAGAGTTTCAGTTATGAAGTGCCACTAGCATTCACTAATAATTAAATTTAGTGAAATACCATTTCACAAAACTCATAAATACTAACTCGAAAACTTATTAATACGGTCGGCATAATTAGAGTATTGGTTAGTGGTTAGAGAGATAGACAGGAGAGTACAATGTTTTGTATAGACTTGCATACTAGCATTGGATCAATCAATGTAAAACTGTTCAGGTATTGAGCGTTGAATGTAATGAATGTAATATGGGTTTTGTTGGGATTTGGTTGAGACCTACATCAAAGTGACGATTGCTGATGGCTCAACATTGTGACACGCATGTTAGGTGGTCTCGCCTGTCAAACCAACTCAAATGGTCATTTATCATCGTCACTCATTTGACAAACAGGTGCTCTTAGACCACTAGGATTAGAAGACAATGATACACCTTAATCTGTTTACAATGATGCTAAGAGAATAGAGCAAATGCGCCCAACATTTTGAGATATCGCCGCACAACAGCAGGAAATATACAAATCTCTGTTTGCGAACAGTTATTGATATGATACCAAAAGCCATATATATATATATTGTATATATCCTTGAATAGGCGGTTCACTTCCAGACCGCTTATCATTTTAAATCATTAAATAAGAATGTTTCGAAAATCGCTAAGATTATGATTGCGTTGCAAATTGTATTTGAAAATTATATCGTTATCTTTTTTTTACAAAAAAATATTTAGGTCCGCGATCGAGAAAAATAAAGAAGAAAGATAAAAAGCCCGACGAAAAAAGGCCTCGAACTGCGTTCACAGCCGAACAGTTAGCCAGATTAAAACAAGAATTTCAAGAAAATAGGTGAGTGATTACATGTTATTTTTATAATTATTTTTGACATTCATTTTTCTGTATTTAAATCATGATTAATACGATACACGAGCAAAGCTGAAGTAATAATAAAATGCTAAATCGCTGTGTACTTTTTTGTTCGTTAGGTATTTAAATGAAAAGCGTCGCCAAGACTTAGCGCGAGACCTCAAACTAAACGAGTCACAAATTAAAATTTGGTTTCAAAATAAAAGGGCCAAAATTAAGAAGTCGTCGGGAAATCGTAATCCATTAGCGATGCATCTGATGGCGCAGGGATTATACAATCATAGCACAGTAGCCACGGATGGGGAGTGCGAGGACGATGACGACGATTCCAATGAGACCGACTCGACATGTGTTTCACCCATCGGACAGAACAAACTATCATAGTTTTAGCTAACGTGTAAATATTATACTATAATTATATAAAAATATAAATATGAACAAAATCTATAATATAAATAGCATTTACTAATAATAATTAGGGGTAATAGAGAGACAGAGAGAAAAGAGCATTACAAACGGAGTAAAGCAAATAAATCGTTGTATATATAGTAATGATAATTAGTTATGAAAACTCTGATTAAAAAAATAATTGAATATTCAGTGTCATGATTGCAGACTACCTTTAATACAAATTACTAATTTAAACCCAAACGTCGTCTATCTATATGCTAATTGCTATAGAATTATCGGCAATCAAAAACGAAACAGTAAAAGAAAAGGGTTTTGTTAGTTTATTTATTCGAAATTATAAATGGTTATCGTTTTTTTGCCCGATTATTAGACGCGCAGGAAATTTATAAATAATAAAAGTAATATAATATATGATACCAAAAATATTTAATATCCATATAAAAAACATTAGAGCATCGAAATTTAATATTTATTTTGTATTGTTGTCACACACATACATACACACAATAACAACAAAAAAAGTGCGGCACCATTAGTAAAATAAATAATATTTAATAAATTATTTATAAACGGAAAACCTTTTATAGCCGCTAACATATATGACATTCGCATTCAGTTATATATAATTAGAATGAAACAAAATTATTTTTTAATTATTTAAGCAAACTATTGTTGGTTTTTGTTCCTTTTCTCATTATTTGTATTACCTATTTGTAAATTCTAATGCGATTAATTCATCAATTAGTTTATCGTAATTGTAAAAAACAGAGAAATCAAAGTTAAAATAACAAATAAAAAAATTGGAAAATAAATATACGGTAATTTATTTATTATACGGAAATTATTATAATAATCTAACGAAGGATTTCGCGAAATAATTATAATTATTTTACATATGGAATTTTCAGAGCAAAACGCGTATAAATGATGAATATGGCAAAAATTTTAAGAGTTGCGATAACAAAAATGTGATCTTTAAAAACAGTGAATAAACTGATGACTTTAGGAGCTGTCACGCCGTTTCCGCGACATAGCCATTAAGAGCTCATTAAGGGAAACAAGTTTGTTTTGGTGCTTCGAAACGAGAGAGAAAGAGAGAGACTGATGCGATCGCTAACTATGTGATCACATTACCAAAATACTTTGCAACACGAACTCCGCAATCAATGTATCTGTTGTATCTATCGAGTATTATTTTACGAGACTAATGCATTCGTTTTTTGAATAAAAACAAGTTAATATTTATGCGAAAATATTAGGTTCGTTTAGAATTCAAATTTTAAAATGATTTTGTTAGCGAAAATCGTTTACTTTTTTTTAGTGTTTCCGATAATTGATGCAATAAACGATTTTTAATGTGCGTTAAAATGCTTGAAATAACAAATTATCGCTAATTGTATTTAATTAATTATTACGCAGAGACAATATAATCAAATAGTAAAAAAATATGTTTATATCGAAGCCCATCAGCAGTAGTTGATTGCATTTGAATATAGCCATTATAAAATAGGTGGAGAGCTAACTCGTAAGCGAATTTATTTCTGGCCAAAGGCAGGCACGCATGAAGTGTAAAAAAGCAAAACAGGAGGGAATAGAGTAGACCGCCTTACCTCACATTTGACTCTCTTTTTTTAGAGATATTTGTTACTTTATATAAACTCTAAGTAAAGAATATATATATATAGGTGAAAATATACAGTAGATTCTTCTTAATTTAATAGGTATGTAAAAATCTGTTATGGTATTATTTTGTTTTTTTTACTAAATGTGTTTATCCAATAAAAGTAAAAGAATACATTGGAATAAATTTATCGAAACGAAATGCCAGCAGTTATCTTATAGCAAATTAAATAATCAAAAAAGTAGTTACTTTGTTGGGATACGTTGAAAACAATAATTTTTTTTGCTGATTTGCATCTAATTTTCAACACCTAATAATGAATTGTTTTTTTTATTACCGCATTAATTTGGCGTTTTATTGTTACCATTAGTATAATGATTCATAAGGAAAAACTTTTTTTCTTATTTGATATAATCTTTATTAGAATGAGGAAGAAAACAAATCGAGTATATATTAAAAAATAGCTTAAAATGCTATCCTATAGTTATGTGTACCATAAAGACATACATAGTATATATATAAATAAATATAAATATATAAATAATAGGAGTGAGTGAAAGAAAAGAAAAAAGCAAGAATTAAGTTTGCAATGATGTCAATCAAACGCATAGAAGTTGAAATCTAATAAAGCTTGTGACCTGTATTTAGAATAAAAACTCTTCAAATTTTATTAGTGGTCCAGTTTGCATGGTATACTGCAAATGAACACCTTTGCGAATACGCGGTGTATTATATTAGGTATGAATGAAATAGGCATATAAAGTACATCCTTCTTTTATATTTCAAGCAATTTTTTTTGTTGCTCTCCATTTCTTCGATTGTATAGCCATTATAATCATCGATGCATTCATGTATACGAAAATGTGTGCGCCAATGCATCGCCGATGACGACGACCAATGATTATGATGATACGCGTCCATACTGTCGGCAACACTCATATACTTTCGCAATGCTTGGTTTGATAACTGATACTTTGCCAGTAGGAAATTGCAGGTTATCAAAACATAACCACTTTTCGACGAGATTAGGCAAACACCACTCTCATCACAAATCAACTGATTTTAACTATAAAGCATTGTGGCACAGATCAGCCATACGAAACACCGCATCAACCGCTCTGTGCTTTCCTGCGCAATGCGTTTCCATGCGATGGTCATTTGATTTTTTCTTGTTTTTCAGTCAAAAAACTGAAATTTCTTTGAGAACACATAGTTTTTATGAGCTAAGGAATCAGCTTATATTCACGAAATACCAGGTATTGCTAGGTTTCACGCATCAATTGGTTTACTTCGGTGGTCCCCAGTTCTCATTACAATTACTTATCGAAAAATTACTGGACAAATTTTTTTCGGTTCAATTGGCAAAAACTGAATATCTCGTAGAGAAGTAATTTGAAACGAGAAAATAAAAATGTAATGAAATTAAATATTTTTTTCCAAAAAAAAATAATTCCAGTGATATCATTATACTTTATGCTCCAAATAATAGACTAAATACTAAACATTTACGATTAAAATTTACTTTAAAATACAGTTATCTAATGTTCAATTTACAACTTTACTTTAATAAATGCATGTTTTTTATGACTAAATATCTATACAGTATTTCACGTTTAAGTAGTGTTTACATAAATGGACATAATTATTCGAATTTAAAAATGTTTTTATTTTAATTAATTATGAAGTTTATTATTTTTGATAGACATCACTTGATAACTTATTAAACATACAATCATTAATTTTAAATTATTTTAAAACACAACATAATACCAAAAAAAGAAAGTATAGTAAAACCCGCAATTAAGGGATCCTGCAATTAAGATATCTGCTATAGCAACACATACACATTCAGCACTAAAACGTATGCGTTGCTATACTAATCCAATAAATCCAGGATCCCTTAATAGCGGGTATTACTATATGTTTAATAAATATTTATAAAGAATTAATTAAAAACTGAATATCAAATTATTTAATTAATTTTGTTTAGTTATTAAAATCTAATTTGGTTATAAATACGATTGTTAAAATTATTATAAATCTATAAGTTGTTTGTTTCGAAAAAAGGTGAGTTATAGATCGCAGAGTTAATAATAATATTTGTTTTTTAAAACAGTTAATGCTCTGTTTATGATTTGCTCATTAATAAAACATACACAATGCATATTGTAATACAGCGTATATTTGGGTTACTTTTTTTCGGTAATACATTTTTAAGATGATGTATTTTGTATTTTATGCGATCGTTTTTTAAAAATGTATATATTGTTCAAAGTAAAATTATTACTTTGTAACAAAAGCGTTCACTATGATACCAGTTACTGTTTATTTTGCGATAGCCTATTCATTTCATTGATTTTTGCATTCTAATAATTTTTATAAAGAAGAATTTGAATAACTGTTTTTTAAATAATTTTAATTTTTATCTAAATTTTAAAATTCAAAAGAAGCAAACATATGTAAAGCAACCAAATAAAAAAAAAGAATTATAAATCATATTTGCATGAAGATATTGAATACAAGTGGTATAAAAGAAATATATTACACAGTAAATAGTTATTACGGGTTTGACATTTATTTATTATGTACCATTTTCTGCAAACATTATATCATTCACTGTGGCGTTGAATCATATGAATATGTTTCGAAAGAAAAATTCTAACATAACTGCTAAATTTTTAAATTAATGATATTAAGTATGAATCAATTTTTATTTATTGTTGCAAATAATTTAATATTGTAACGTATGAAGTAACTTAAAACTTTAATAACTGTTATGTAATACTTTTAATCGTCTCAATTTTTGACAGATTGTTCAGCAATAGATATGAAAAACTTTTTATAAAAAATGGTTTCAATAATTTAAATATACATTTTTAGAAACTTTTCATTTTCATTGCTATCATAAAAGACTGAAGCAAACAGAAATAAACTGATAGTACGAACTATCTTTAGATTACGTTATAATTTTGGGAGATCATTCTTAAAAGCTTGAATATGAATGTAATATAATGTTATTTCGAAAGTTTAAATAAATATGCAATAAAAATTCATAAAACTTTGCGTAAACGAACTTTGATACTTCAGACTAACATCAAAATCAAAACAATTTAAAATTTTGTTTTCAGCCAGTTTTTTAAAATTTTGCATTAAAATTTGATGGGTTTATGCAATTAAATGTTAGTCGTTTCTTAAATTTTAATTTTAAAAAATATTTCTTTTAAACACTTTAGATGGCAGACCTTAAGATTAGGGGGCTAGGCCAAACTCAATAAAACTTATATTTTTGGATTCCCTGAGACATATGGAGCTCAGATATGGTCATTAAATACATGGTAAGTTGGGGGTTTGGCCGCAAAATCGAATATTCGATTTAAAGATTTTTCTTATTTTTTGGCAGACCCCAATTCCCACCCCCGCATGTGGGGTATCATTGGATAGGTATTGATGAGACCTATCCATCCATTCCACCTACACCCTCCTCCTACCCCCCGATCACGAGATATTAAATAAATACATACTTTTAATTTTTTATTTTTTTACATACTTTATGTATACTATAAGGATATATTTGGATAACATATTTAGAATAGCAGTTGAACCCCCTAATCTTAAGCCTTGCCGCGATTTGATTTAACACAAATTGGTAATAATATATATTTAGTCCGTATACAGCATCACAACAAAAAACTTTTTCGACAAACAAAACGAAATAAACACAAACAGAAACGAGAAAACAACAATCACTAGCAATAGCTTTATTTACCAAATGGTTGATAAAATCAATATTAAATATTAAATACGGCGCACTAATTTCTAACTAATAGTATCATATTTTTATGTTTATTTATTTTTTATCTGGTTTTTCTAGACATTGTTCAGCAATAATGTGCGCATTTTTCCGTACACTTATTATTATTTTATTACAGTACTGTCTGATTATGCTTTTGGCAAATTATTTGAGCGAAATCATGTGTTTTGCATTAAAGCATACATAAAACTATTTTCGGCATTGATTGGTACGGTTTTGGGCACAAAGTTAACGCTCGTTGACATTGAATCGATGGCATAAAACCTTGACGTCAATAAAGCGTATGAACGCGAGTGAATTAACGCAATAATTTTAAGGCAAATGATTATTTGCTCCTTTTTGTTAGTACGGTATATGTACGTGAGAGCGTGTTAAGCGTTTGTTCATTTTAATACTAAAACTGATTCTATTCTATCGCAAATATTATGTGCACTGAAACACATTAAGTGTATTGACGCTTCACTTTAAAACCTTTAAACCATTTACTTAAAAAATAGTAAAACAGTGTTAAAATTAGTTATAACTCATTGATTTTTATAACACCTTTATTCAACTAAAATTAATCGTATAAATAATTTAAAAATTTATTTGATAGTGAAAGCATAGAAAAAGCTACATTGCAAACAATTTAGAAAATGAATGTTATGAGCAAAAAATAATTTTCACAGTTACCATACATTTGGTTTATATTGAAAAATTGAATTCCATAGAAAATAAATCAATAGAGTAACACTAAAAGCTAATTCAATTAAAATATAAAATGCAATAAATACTTAATAAAAAACAAGCGGAGTAAAAGAAGCGGTAAATTTTCTATTAGCCTTTTACTCTCGATGTTATTGTTGCGAATGACAATATATACGGTTTAGCTTAATCTAACAGTAGCTCATCAGAATAATAGTAACTATTTAATTAGTTAGTAAATTAATTTGTTTTAACGATTTCAATAAACATTTTTAGCTAATGTTTGCATAAGCGAAGAATGTGTTGCGACAGGTAATTATGAATTGTTTAAATTACATATAAGTTTAAATTAATTGCTATAATAATGTAGTATGAGTGCAATCATGAGTTCCAATCAAAATTTTCATCAAAACTAAAAGGATAGCAGAGAATAAGTCATAAAAAATCATCAAATGTATTTAAAATTTAATGTTTTATTATAAACTTTAACGTCGCAAAAATTATTTGTGCAAATTGTTAAGTCAATTATTATTAATTTGGAGTATCATTTAACTGAACGTAATAATGTTAATTAATGTTATTGTGTCGATACTTTTAGAAGCTAATGAAATTGGTTTGCATCATAAAAATCATGCATTGTAATTGTCATTGTAATTAGTGATTCCGCGTCTTTAAGTACATGTTGTTACTAATAAATATTAGCTAGTAAAATTATCATTAATTGTTGCCATAATAATTATTAATTGTTATAATAATCTGTGGTATTTTTTTAAAAATTGACCTAAATTGGGGAATCAAACTCATTATTAAGTTAAAGATTGAACCCCCTTCTTTATAGCTTTAGGATTTGCAAAAAAATTGATTTTTATAACAAAATTCTTATCGTTAAAGTTTGTTTTGCTAGTAAATTTTTATAATTTTTTTTGGGGCCACTGCTTCATGTCACTGGAACATCAAAGCCAAAATTAACAAAATTGGAAGACGTTTAATTATGCAATAACATAAGAACTGCAAACCTTAAAGTGTCTTAAAGTTTAATGTCAACAAACACATGTGTAGTCACGTGATATTAGTAATATTCAATTGTGTGGACCATTGTTTCGATGTTTGTATTATATTTTCAAGTATTTGAGTGCTATAGGCTTAATTTTATTTTAGGGACCATACCTTCTTATCAAGTAATAGACCTTTTTCACCTAATTTGATATTTATTTTGATATTTTTAACTTATTTTTGATAGATTAGTCCTTTAATTAGATAGTATAGACTTCTATTTTGGTAGGTTAGACCTCTAATCTGGAAGATCTATAATATGTTTGTTAAGACCACTATTTCAGTTGTTTAGACCTCAATTTTGGTAGGTAATACTGGTCATGTATTTCTGTTTTTAGAGTTATTGTTTGATAGTTACAACCTCACTTTGAAAAGTATCACCTCCATTGTGAAGTATCGTACTCTATTTCTATAGTTCCGATATAAATAATCTGACATGTGGTTGATGATTTGAGAAATAATACGAAACATTTACTTGGAGTAAGATTTAAATGCGTTTCAGGTTTAACT
>JAQIXJ010001055.1:0-24081 GCA_034700185.1 Phthiracarus laevigatus | reverse complement strand
TTAAGGCTAGCCAACTGGCGCCCGAAAAACTAATTTTTGAAACGATTTAATTCTAACGAAAATCTCTCAGCCTTACAATATTCAGTAGAGAAATATCGTGCTAACAATATATTTATAGTATTATTAAAAATATTTAAAAAATCAATCAAAAAGTAAATTGTAATCATTAACTTAAACATTCACTCAATTGTCTCAATAAATATCTCGGACTAAAAAACTTGGAAGAAAAAATGCAGATATTTGTGAAAACACTGACAGGCAAATCAATCACTTTAGAGGTGGAACCGACTGACACCATCGAAAATGTGAAGACAAAGATTCAGGACAAAGAAGGCATACCTCCGGATCAGCAAAGACTGATATTTGCGGGCAAACAGTTAGAGGACGGAAGAACTCTAAATGATTACAACATTCAAAAAGATTCAACGATTCATTTGGTTTTGAGATTACGCGGAGGAATGCAGATATTCATCAAAACACTGACCGGAAAGAGCATTACTCTCGAAGTGGAACCAACCGATACCATCGAGAATGTAAAGGCAAAGATTCAGGACAAGGAAGGCATTCCTCCAGATCAGCAGCGCTTGATCTTCGCCGGCAAACAACTGGAAGACGGAAGAACATTGAATGACTACAATATCCAGAAGGATTCCACGCTTCACCTGGTGTTGCGTCTTCGCGGTGGTATTGGTATTCCAATTTGCGAACATTATCTAACTATTCGCCATTAGAGTGCAAATCTATGGAGTATTTTGTCATCAATTCATTTGTTGGAAATCTAAATTATAAATCAATTTTCGTAGAAATTATTTCAAATAAATTTTAGCTAATTTTGATCAATTATAATCGATTATTCTCGTGTGTTAAGTAAATAATAACCATTTTATTGTAACAAATATGAATTCCAAAATTTTCAACATTTTCAAGAAATCATTATATAAATATTATGAATTTTTCGTTATAACGTAACGATAATAACCTAATTTAAGCAAACAGGACCGTATTTAAGGTTTGCCACATACATATTTCTATTGACTTAATTTAAACTCATGTTTTTATTAAGATTTTAATTGAAATTGATTACAAGTAATAAACCTGAGACATTAAAGAGAGTTGGCTGTTAGGTTTAATACTTAATAAGCATAAAAATTACGCAAACCTAACTTTAATTAAAATTATTGCGAATATTACTTTTGCTATCTTTAAATGTCGTTAAAATATCTATGAATTGCTGTAAAGCTTTCAAATTATATATACCAAACTTGTAAATAGATATTCGAAATTTTTGGGTTTAGAAATATCCAACATAATTGGAGGGTTGAGTCTGGTTCAGATAAAACCTTGTCGGGTTCGGATCGGTTCGGGTTTTAAAATTTTTAATACAAAAACCCGACTCATAAAAATACAAAGATATGAACAAAAAATTAGCAAAAATTTTGCCAGTTTTAAAATTAGAACTTTATTTATTAACTGTAAACCTAATACTGTATAAATTTTAATTTATTTTGAATTTTTTTGCTATAATTTATTAAAAAAATTATCGAAATTTGTTAATGGTTTATCATGTTAGGTGTGATCGGATTCAACCCTCATGGGGTTGTGTCGGGTAGAGTTCCGAAATTGCCATCAATTTACAAGTTTAATATAATCCATACGGTTTTTCTATAGTACCTGTAATATAAATTAGTATCAAAACAAAGTATTAAATTACTGTAATATTTAAATGCATTTTTAAATAATAATGGAAATAAAAAATAGAAAATACACGAAAGCAATCAACAAATATTTGTTCGCAATTTGTTTGTTACTATCAATGCTAACATTTCTTCTATTATGGTTTAATCTGCAACATAAATTTAAGTCTATGACGTCAATGAATAGGTATTTCTGTTAAAATTAATAATATATCGATTGAATTAAGAATTTAAAACATTTACATTTATTTTGTTAGAGAAATTGTGATGTTAAAAGTAAAGCATAGAGTAAAACCAAGTTTTTTGCCGCAACAAATACATATCGCAATTGGAAGTAAGTTAACAGTTGGGATGCACACAGCATTTTGATTTGACCACTAGAATAATGAAAAATCCAACCCACATTTGTTAAGAGAAAAATTGAATTATTATTGTTTTGCGAGATGTGTATTCCCTCCACCCCTCTTAACAGCCCTAATTCGTATTTTCACCCTATACTTGCAGATAATTAATTACATATTATAGAATAATTGGTACATTAAATGTGCATAGATTTAGAGTTTTTTAAAACATTCTTATTTAAGTTTAAACATTCGTATTTTTTAAAATGTAAAACTGAATATAAAATTTTGAATTTACATCACAAGATGATAACTCGCAAATGGTAATTGTTTGGAGCACTCGATCGAATCCTCAAAATCAAGTTTCAGTTATTTATGGGTTTCATAAGAATGAATTAAAATTCGAAGAAAATGGTTTTGCGCGCTTATTAGACAATAATGGTTGGCTTCAATATATCAATTATGTCACTTTAGTAGACTTACCTCCAAATACTCAAACATGTAAAACAATGTTTTATACTTACCCAAAAACTAAACTTGTATAGTTACCGAGTTATTAGGTTTTATTATTTTATTTTAATTTTAATAAACATTTAGTCACAAATACACAATATATCTGTAGCTACATTTCAACGAACACTAAATTTTATACGCATAGAAACTCATATATAAATTAGACTATGTTTAGAGCCCCCGATTTTAGATTTTACTTTATGTTTAACAAAAATTTTTAAGTGAAATCGGGCCCGAATCTGGCTTTGGATAATTAAATTTATCGTGCTTTTGTCGGGCTCGGGTTTTTAATTTTTCAAGATTTCATGGTCTAAAATAAATCGTAAATCGTTATTACAAAATAATAGTTATTCAAAACAATTACTTATTTATAATTTCATTTCCTTTACAACAAATACCTTAAATACTTGACTTCTTATTAAAGTTACACATAAAACTTTAGCTTATGATTAGGGTATATGTGCTGTTCGAATGGTCAATGCAGCGAAATATATTCATTCAAATCATTGCCGCTAACTTTTTATTGGAAACCAAGAATAGCATTGTTCGGTAATCTTGGACTTACTAATGGAAAATCGATTCCAAGTTTAATAAATAATAGCGTTAAAGGAAGATATGACGTTATATTTCATTTAGGTTTCCATTCACTACTATATCGAACGAAATATCATAATTATTATTCTAATATTTTATAGGCGATATCGCTTATGATTTGAATGGAGATAATGGCAAAATTGGTGACCAGTACTTTCGTCGAATCGAACCGTTTGCTTCTAGGATTCCATACATGGTTATACCAGGAAACCGTGAATACGAGTGCAATCAATACTGTCCCAGGTTTTAATGTATTTATTTTTATTGGAAATATATGTTTAATAAAATTATAATACAATGGAATATAGCGATAACGGAAATAACTACGAAACACGTTTCCGAATGCCAGGTCTCGATGGCAATGATAACAGTCATTACACTATTAAATTAGGAAGAGCTTTGTTTATTATATTTTCCACTGAATTCTATTACGAAGACGAGTGGACGTATGACACGCAAGTAGGCATCGATAAGAAATATGAATTACAAAAGGAATGGCTAATTGCTACGCTTACGGAAGCCAATCAACCAGAAAATAGAATAAAATATCCCTGGATAATAACATTAGCTCATCGACCACTTTATTGTTCTTCAATCAAAACATGTCCAAATGGAATGCTTAAAGTAAATCATAATTATTTATTCAGCCAGTGATGATAATTTAGAATTGTTTTACACGATGGTTTGCAGTGGACTGCAAACCCAGAAATGATTGAACTGAGTTGTGGGCTTAAATTCCCATCAATTACTGTATAAACTTACCCTAAAAGTCCGAATATAATGCGCTCCATGTATAATGCACATCAACACTCATAAAAACGTTATATGTAGTGATTTCAATAACACGTGCGAAAAATAGTAAAATTAGTGTATTATTTTAACAAATTAAATTTATACTTTAGATTAAACTACTTTTTTGTTAGACAATACGCATCCATGTATAATACGCATGTTATAATTTTATAATAAAATTAACTTTTTACATAAGATAATGCGCGCATTATATACGGAATTTTAGGGTATATATAATATGAATGGTTTTTAAAAAAATTATTGTTCTACAAACAGATAAATTATTCAGAAAATGGAAATTCGGATATTTTAGACTTGGATAATATTTTCAAACAGTTTGGCGTTGATCTAAGTTTTTGGGCTCACGAACACTATTATGAAAGATTATGGCCACTATTTAATAAAACTGTAACGTATAGATTTATATATTCCTATTTTTCTAAATAGACTAAATTAATAAAAATTAATAGAGTACCGATAAAATTAAGCCTAAAACTTATTCCTCCCCTCTAGAAAATTATTAAGACACCCCCTCTAGCAAAGCAACAAAACTTGGGTTGGGTTTATAACAGTCTCTCTAACACACATAATAAGTTGAACCCGTCCTCTCCCACATACTTCAAACACATCCTTAACATTGATCAGCCACTAGAAACTGACTTCCGGTTTGCTCTGACGTACTAAACCTTTGACGTATATTAACAAAATAGGAAATATTATACCGTCTATTAAGCCAGTATTGTACCGTCTACTTACTAGTCTGTTCTGTAACAATTTACAAACACTTGTTAAAATTATATTTATCTGAGTATTTGAATTTAAAATTAAATTCCAAAGTATTACATCATAAGGAGGATTTTTTTGCTCACTTTTTTTGAAAAAGGCGAGCTTATGCTTTTGATACTGTCCGTCCGTCTGTCTATGTGTCCACACTAGCTCGACCACTGAAATTTTCACGTATCTTATTTTGAGGTTTTAAATAATATTTTAGTTTAGTTTGTTTAACTATAAGAAAGTGAGCTCTATATGACTGTGCCGTTCTTGATTTATAAAGATTTACCTTTTTATAAATATTTTATAATAGTTTTTTATTTTAAATTTATTCAAATAAATAATTTAATAAATTTAATAAAAGAGTTAAATTAATTATTGTTTTTAAATTTAACTTCAAGAGATTAAATGATATGTAATCTCAAATACAGAGATTAAATATTTTTCCATAAAATTAATAAAATTATTTTGAACATTACTGTAATTGTAAAGCATATCCAATTGAATATAAATTATTGGAGCTGTCATGTTCTAACCAATAAGTTTTCCTACACTTGACGATCGCCAGATCTGTATTAAGTTTCGTAAAATAAACTCATTAAAGTTAGTCAAACTAATAGCTTACGTAAACAAAAGCTAAAAAATGATGAATAAAGTGCCATCAGAGCTCTAATCTAAACAAGTGGTGTCTACACATCGTTAGCGCGTGTTCTACACATAGTTAATTTAGATTTGTTGAACAACTTTCTAAGCATTTAAGTTAGTTAATTCTCCGTTTGTTTTGAGCAATATTTTAGTCTGAAAACTAGAATAATGAGTAAAGTCTGGAAAATATTTTATTTTTTATACAAAAATATTGGATATAATATAGATTATTAAACCAAAATAATGAATATAATATTGAATAAAAATGGTTAAAATATTTATTTGTATTTTAAAGTTTTCACTCAGCTCTGAAAAATACTTGCTTTTCAGGATATATGAGAATAAAAATTTTTAATACCACTAAAACTCACTAAATTTTATCGAAATTTTTTGGAGAAAGGCTTAAAATTGGTTGAATATCACAAATTAATCAATTTTGAATAAGAATTTCTTAAAAACATTAAAATAATTAAAAAATGAATTATATTTTTTAAGTCCAAAATTTTTATTTATATTGATTTATACAGTAAAGTGTGGAAAACAACTTGTTTTTAATAGTAATACCCCCAAAATATTTCTCAGAGCATTCGCACAAACCTATAAAAAATTATTATATTTAATTTTCCGTGCATTAATAATGAGTTGGAAAACGTACACAAAAGTCAAAGGAATTTTCATTCTCAAAAAATCAAATGAAAGACAATACCCTAAACAATATATTTATTCAATTTATTTATATATTTTGAAAAAAAAACATTTTCAAATCATTCGCTCGTTTATAAAAGCTAGTTTACTTTTACTTTATAGGTATTTCGAAAAGGAACACAAAAGCATAAATATTATAATCCAGAAGCAACTGTTCATCTCATAAGTGGTTTAGCGGTATAGCCATATAACATATCACTAATTTAGTATTTAAATAAGTTTTTAACTGATCCATTCAGCTATATTTAAAGAGCTTAAACAATTTCTTGAATAATGTTATTAAATTTTAATGATAGGGTAATTTCGGAAAACTTTCATCATTTCAAATTCCAGTTCCAGAGTGGAGTGCTGTTCAACGTTTAAATTATGGATACACTCGAATGATAGTGAATAACGGCACACATATTTATATCGAACAAATTGATGTCGAAAATGTATGTCTACTTTATTATTACATTATTTATCCAATCTTTGTTGTATGCTATTTTTCGTATGCGTAAGTTTTGATCCGATCGGTACTATAGAGTAGATTATAGACCTGCTTTTTCGTTACGCATTCTTGAATTAGTATTAACACAGTACGAGAATTAGTGATTGAAAATATTTAACTTTTCAAATTTACTAAAGTTCCATTACCGCACCCAACATTATTATATCATAGATTAACGTTCAATTTCCACTAGCGTTCCACACATTACCGCTACATAATTTTATTTTTTACCCACAATTCAGTTTGAATCGGAGAGGATTTTTAAGTATAAGTGGTAAAACTTAAGAATCGATAAAAAGATCATCTCCATAAAAGTTGGTTCTGCTTTATATGCCAGTATTGTTGTAAAAATTCCAAAGAAATTTTTTCTGATAATACGTTATACATTAAAATTATAGTAAACTTTGGTGTTTTAATATAGCCCTTTCTTACCTTTATTGGGCGCGCGTCGCGCTGTACCTTTCTATCGCGCAGAAGGCTTGAACCTAAAATCTTAGAAGTTATATCTTAAATTATTATGTAATATATTTCTGTTTTTTTGAAATTACAAAATAAAATAAAAAGCATTGAAAAATGGGATCCCCTATCAATATGATATCTTGAGGCCGCAATGTATGGGTAGTACAGTATACGTTTAATTTTTTATATTAAAGTATTGTGAAATCGTGAACAACAAACAATGTAACTCAAAATTAATGTCAGTTTGGAAATTTTATAGTACACATTATTATAATAGCAAATACATATTATTATTATTATAGATTATTTGTTTAAACTAATCAATATCCACATTTTACATCCGTATATATATTTACTTTGTTACTTTTTAAATATTTTTTATCTTAATCTAATATGAATTCAATGTTCTGTTATATAATTTTTCAGCATCAAATTTCGATAAGTAGAATACCCCTCGAATATATCCATATTTTATCACAACTTTTAAATTAAATCCAATGATAAGGTGTCAATGAGTTTCCACTTCAAGGATCAGCCTTTTTAATTGAATTATAGAAATTTGTATACAGTATAGCGATGACGATTAAGCAGATTAGTGATAACATAAATTAACGATTGTAACTATTAACTTTTGTCTTAATTTGCAAACTTAAAGTTTGGAACTGCCATAAATATATTCTCAAGTACCTGTAACAATGTTTATTGGTTTAACTTAACACAATTTGTTGTCACGCATTTCAAAGTACTGACATTAAATTGTTTAAATGAAGTGTTTGCAAATATCGACAATTTTGATCGCCGAAAATTGTTGACTGTCTGAATCAATCACAATATCAACTAACTTGAAAAATATAAAATATTTCGTCTTCTTATTCATAGAAATTCTGAAATCTTAAATTTAATCACAAAAAATTATATTTATTAATGCATTGATTTAAATAAATGTGTTAAGTAAATATCGTTATTATCGTAAATTATTTATTTACGTGATGAAAAGTAGCTGTACTTTATCAGTATCTAAAATTGATTCTACTTAAAAATGTTTAAATAATTAATTAAACCCAACAAAGTATTTTAATTTTTTCTCATTACTAATATTAAATAAATCAAACCCATTTCATAATCCGCTATAAAAGTCACTTACGATTACCTGATAACAATTATTTTTTGTTAAATTTTTCCAGAATGACAAAGTGATCGATTTCTTTTGGATAATAAAGTACAGATGTTTTGGTTCACTCAACTTTAACAATTCTAGCGTTTAAATTCTGGCATTAAACAATTTCGTGATTCATTTGAACCAACGAAAACTGATTTACTATATTAATTAAACATTATGCTAAAATGTTAAAATAATTTTTAAAATAAAACTACATTTTTTATTACTGTAAGCATAATTCACGTGAATTGGAAGAAAAGCCTAAATTAATTTCAAAAAGCATTAAATAAAATTTTTATTAATTAGTTTATGAGTTAAACAAACTGCTGTAAAATATTTAGTAAAACTAATATATATTGTAAGCTTCTGCTCACGAGTCAATAAATATTCTTATCATTGCTTTTAAAACTAAAAATATTTGATAATGAAACACAATAATAAACAATATCATGAATTACAATATCAATTTTCATGAACTTTAATTCAAAATCCAATACCTGCACTATAACTCAATAAATATTGTTTCGTATTACTGTATTTATAGAAAGTTTGAAATCTTATATGTTTAAGATATGATAACCAAACTTATTACAAGTTAAATACATTTTTATCAATTTTTCCAAATGATTTTATATTTGACATCAAAATCACTTTAATCGTTAATTCACTGCTGATAATAGCAAGGTTTGCATGAAAGCAAAACTGAATTTAGGCTAAAATGGGCAAAGTTTTATACATCTTACAGTAATAAAGATTTTAAATAACATATACACACAAAATTTGTATGCACTATAGAATATGAGTGTTTCTTATCTCTTAAAAAAGATTATGTGATGCATGTGACAATTATCTTAATACTTAACCCAACTTATAACCGGTATCTCGAATAATGACTATACTGACTAAACATTTTATAAACGAGTAAACTGCCAGATATGGACAGAATTTTATAATATTCATTTTACGATAAAAGTTATTTATATCTAATTTTTTCGCAAATTTATTTCTTTTTTCATTTAAGCAAAAATGTTTAAGTAAGTTATGGCGCTCTGATTTTACTTGCATAATAGAATAAGTTTTTGATAATTTTTTTACTATTATATATGAAAACAAGTGCTAAAATCATATTTATTGGGAAATAATGGATGATAATAAAGTAGCGGTTTTGGTGGATTCAAACATAGGAAATGACGAAAGAGCAGTGCGAACAAAGCGGTCGCGATCTATGCAAGATAGCTATACCAATAGTATCGACTTTCCAACTTATATTCCGTGGCAAACATTGTCATCTGATATATCCGAACAATTAAAGTAACACTAATTTTGCTGAGATTTATTTACCTGCGATTTAACATGCTATTCAATATTTTTAGACAGGGTTCTATAAGGATTAATCGGAGGTAAGCTTTAATAGGTTAAGAAAAAAATATTTGCAGCAGTTGCATAACGTATGTACTCATACTGTTCCATTTACTATTCGTACAAAAGTTTGAAAATATATCCTCTTCCGGTAACTATACGAACGCGTTCAGTAACTATACGTTTCTATTCTTAAGCTTCTATACTTACAAAAGAGTTAACCAATGCATGGGCTAATAATATTAAAGGTTGGAATCTTAGGCGAAGTGACTATTTGGATCGTGTCAACTCTTTTTTACATGCAGTTCGTATAGTTATGGGAACGGGTCTTTTTCAAACTTTTGTTCGGGTGCGGAATGGAACAGTACGTGTACAGTTCGGGAACGGCTGTAACATGTGATCGATTGAATCTTTTGAAAGTAATTGCGTGGAATGGGCTACTATTAAGGAAGAGAATGAACGCACACCATTATTGCGACGTCCTGTCAGAGACAGAGATAGCGCTGTGTCAACGTCCGAAAGCCACTCATCAAATACTTCAAATGAGAAAATAGGAGTCACTGAAGCTGTCGGAGGAGGTAAATATTTTTAAAATGTTAAAAAGTTTTAAATTTTAAAAAATTAGATTATTTAGCTCACTTTCTGGAGAGAAGTCGAGCTTATGGAATCAACCATGTCTGTCTGCCCGCAGTCTTACATTAATAAAGGGTTTTATATAATTCTTATATTACTAAGGGATTTGGCATTTTGCCATCTTTGTTTAAAACTAGTATATTTTGACATATGCATTAACCTATGAAAAAGTGAGCTCTATATGAATGTGTCGTGAATTGTTTGTAATGTAGGCTGTGGTAGACTCTTAGGTATTTATTTTCCGATATTTTTTATAAAAGAGGGGTTTATAACTCATTGAATTAATTTTTTCAATCGAATCAATTTTTCTATTTTTGTTGAGTGTAGGTTAGAAATATTATTTCTCACGAACATTATTTAATTTTTATTTTGAAACTATCTAACATTATTTTTCTGAATTTCTATGAGCTAATAATGATTATAAAATTTTTAATCAGGAAACGATTGGAGAATGGTGGCATTCTTTTTAATTAACGCAGCATTAGGTGCTGGGCTTTTAAATTATCCAGTAGTGTATGATAGACTCGGAGGAATAGCAATGTCCTCGTCTATACAATTGGTAAGCTTATAAAAGTAAAATAGTTTAATTTCAAAGTTGATCCATGTATTTATAGATAGTTCTATTAGTATTGGCGAGTACTATGATTATAATGATATACTGCTCAGAACTTAATAAAGATACCACTTATCATGACGTTCTTAAATCAATGTGTGGCAAAAGAGCTCAACAACTTTCTGCCGCATCTATAATGGCAACTTGTTTTGGAATTTGTATTACATTTCTTATTATAATTGGAGATCAATTCGATAGAAGTAACGTAAAAATGTTATTATAGTAATTAAAAATAATAATCTATTTCTGACAACTTAGTATTTGCCACATTATATGACTACCAATTTTGCGAAACTTGGTATTTAAGCAGAGCTTTTACGATATCCATGGCTTCAATACTATTTGTTTGGCCCATGTGTTACGCAAAACGCTTAGATTTCTTGAAACATGCCAGGTCTGAAACATATTTATACTTCTTTTTTATCTGACTTTGCAAAAATAGATGCGGATTAGACATTTCCTACGTCCGGCTGTCCGTTACGCTTTTATAAATTTCGGCGTATATTTCTACTATCTTAAGAAAAAATATACAAGCTTTAAAAATGAAAGTTGTGGGCAATCTTATAATCTGATAATTTTTAGCTCACTTTCTCAGAGAGAAGTCGAACTTATGGATTTGGCCAGTCCGTCCGTCTGTACGTTCGCAGTCTTATCGCGGATTTCACCTATTATGTTAATAAAGGGATTTAAGATCTTGAATACTGATTAATTTATCACGCTAGAACACATTAACCTAAGAAAAAGTGAGCTATCTACCAATGTGTTGTCCTAATTTATAAAAGATTTAAAAAAATTTTAACTTCCGAACTGAATAAAATACAGTTATGGTTTCATTGTTTCTATATCTTATTTGAAAAACTATTCTCGACATTTTAGAATTATGTTCCTACAATAACTTAACAGTTTTATAAAGGTTTTGCTAATTATTTTCTATGTTAGGTTATAAGTTATAACGACACGAAAAAATAATGCGCATATAAAATATTTAAACAATGTGAGGACTTGATAAAGGAGACGGACAATCTCTTAAATTTTTTATCCACTTCTGCTTTTATAAAGTTGCGGTAAATCCACTAGAGCAGACTATTCGCAAGAAATTAGGATAAGAGATTTTCGCCTATTTCTTATATTAATATATTTATCAAGGATTTGGCAAAGTAGGCGGCTATTTCTGAGAAATATCGGTTAAATAACTTCCAGATTATTGGAAAGTTTTCACAAAACTAATTGATCAAATAGAATTGTTTTTCAGTGGAATATGCAATGTTAACTAAATTTTTAAATAAAGATTTAAACGATTCGTAAACTTTTGAAACTTATCAGCACAAAATTTTTCATACAAAAATATAAAATTAAGGGAACGAGCGATCGCATAGAGCGAGCAATTAAAACTAGCTAAGTATGGAATTGCAAAGTCAACTTTTATGACCGCATCGATCTTGTCATTAAATATTTTCAAGTAATTCTAATCTATTTAAAAATAGTACACTTGGAATATTTGCAATGCTTTACATCGTGTTTTTAAATGTATACGAATATTACATTCATGAAGGGTCGCCACCACCACAAATTAGAACACAGTAATGATTGAATTGATGAGAATTAAAACTTTAAATTAACATAAGCAAATATTTTAGTCCTAATAGTGTGCTCAGTGTATTAGCAGCACTTCCTGTGGTTGCGTTTGCTTATCAGGTCTATAACTCTTTTTATGTTCGACATTAACTTTCGTAACTTCAAAAGTTTCATTTAAAAAAATAGACACACGAAATAATAGTCCCAGTTTACGCGTGTATGCGCGAACGAAAAATCGGCTTATTTTGTAAAGCCACGGCGCTTTCACTTTTTCTGTTATACGTATTTTACTGCACTTCCGGCACATTTGGTTATTTAACTTACGGGACAAACGTTACCGCAGATGTTATGCAAATGTATGATGCAAAAGATCCTATTGTTGCCGCAGGTATAGTATTTGAATTAATTCTCTAATCTATAACATAATTTTTTTGTCATTTAAATAGTAATTTTTATGATATTATTAAAGGCATATTAGCATTAGTTGTTAAGATGATAACTACTTTCCCACCAGTTTTGTTTTGTGGCAGGTATGCAATCCTTAGTCATATTTATTCTTGTTTTATGTACAACTTTTATTGTCTATTTATTTAGAGGAGCAATCGATGGTCTATATGCAGAATTCTGTGGTATTCCCACTGATCACCTCATTAATACAGAATTTAAGAGAAGAATTACTATAACAACAGTTTGGAATATTATAGTTTTGATATTAGCGGTTATAACGCCTAATATAACCGTTGCCCTCGAAGTTCTTGGTATGTTTTGATAAATAATTGTACTGTAGAATCTTTGTATAAGAGCTGAGGCGAACTATTATAGATATGTTAACGTAAGATCAGTTTCATGACTCATGAGCCACAAAATAATTTTGAGTTTCGGATTTCGTAAAACAGGCCTTAATTTTAAACCTTACGTTTGTTTGCCCAAACTTGTCTATAAAGTTATTATTATTCAATGCTGCAAATTAAATAATTAAAATATTTTATTATTTTGCAGGTTCATTGGCATCGTTTAATGTGTTTTTCTTCCCCGGTCTATGTATGGTGTCTCTCGGCGTTCGGTTTCATAGAAGTAGATCCAAATTATACAGTAGAACCTTAATCTGTTATGGAGTGTTTATAGTACTGTTAGGTGTGCTTATATTCGGTATCGTAATCGCACAGGTTATTGACGATTTACAAAATGTTCAAGAAATCCATCAACTTTGTAAACCTAAAAACAGTACAGTAGTATATCAAAATTCCACTATGATATAAAAATCTCATATAATCGTACAAATTTTTATTATTTTATTTATACAAATTATCTATTGATTAATTATCAATTGAAAAGATTTTTTACTATTAAAATAATTAAATTTGGATGCAAACTCACTAACTTGAATCAATTTAAAATATGCGCGCATTGTTTATCACGCGTATAATGGGTGTGAAGTGAATGTTGTTGTTTACTGTTAACAGTGCGTTGTATTCGCACACGTATTTTGTTAGCATTGGCCCTGTATTGCGCACTTTAGTTCCAACACATTATAATACCAATTATTAATTCGTGTTTACGTGAATAAATCGTCACCATTTACACTAACTGTTGTCTATTTAATGGTTTTTATTGGCATATTATATGTTCTATGGTACTAATAATTGAAAGAAAAATTGCAATGCAATGGATAAACAGTTAAATGATGAATCAGGTAACAATATATTTATAATATTAATGAAAGTTCATGTTAAGGGCCAATAGCTGTTACCGTACTATGTATTGACTAATTTATTGTTATCACTATTTCGTATGAAATAATGAATTGTTAGGCTATTTTTGAGTTATTTACCAGACATTATTCACTTTTAATACCATTTCGAGACATTGATTGTTATAAATGTGTTGTAATTATTATATTTGATTATCTATAATATATTTTTAATAAATGGTATAACGATGTCTAATAATTGATAAAAGTTAATAAATATATAAAATTGCAATAATGATTGAATTACTGAGCTCTCGTCGTATGATATTAATTGTGGTGATTCTGGTGCTCATATGCGTAATCGTGGTAATACTAGAAGACGTGTTAACCGATAACGTGGACAAACCAAGTCCTCAACGGTTCGTGAGTTTTAAGCCAAAGCACGGCATAAGTTCTTCGGAGTTCGACGATATGGATAATGGTAGCGCACTATTGCTAATGAGAGACGAAAATGCCAGAACCAATAGGCAGTGTTGGCGAACAGAGTTGTTCACCGAAACTAGTGATTGCTTGCCGTGCACTCAATTCGAGAAAGTAAGCAAACATTTGATCGCCTGTTCGCCCAATGGTTATAAACAATCTGTAAATTGTAATTCATTTGGTACTGTTTGGCGCAATTGTGATAAGCATTCCCAACATTTTTGGAGTTTCGAGTTCATTATGATCTCTGTTGCCATTATTAGCGGATGTTTTGCGCATAAAAGGCAGAAATATCTGGAGAGGAGAACTATCGAGAGAATTGAGAGACAACTTGCGTGTGGAGTTTAAACAATTGTCCAATAATTATTAATAATTTATTATTTTTTAATCATAAATTTACTTTATTAATTGTTATGCAAATTTGTAAACTAGAATAAAATGAATTTTTTATCAAAACTAATATTTGGCATTAATTGCGACATTTTTAAATTATTTTGGATTAACTATTTTTAAAACTATAATCCCCACAGAAATTATTTTATTTTGGTTGTAAATTTAACAAAGTTTAAAATTTTACAACTTGTAAGATAATGAATAATAAATAAATAAATATTCTTTATAATAATTTATTTAATATTAATTGAATCTAGAAATTGAAGACATTCACATATGTGGTGCTTGTAAGTTAACGTTTACGGACATCGATACGTTTGTTGCACACAAAAAACAGTGTAACACGAAAAGAAATTCGAAAGTTAGTGAAAGCGGTTTAGTCCAACATTTAGGTGACACTAATGAATTGGCTATCAATAATTCACCGAAAAAGTAATGTTACGATTTTAATGTTATTCTACAATACGATTTAGTGATTCTAATTCTTTATTTATTGTAGGGATGTTCGCAATGATACTCAAAAACAAGGCTCAACGTTAGGCCCGAAAACAACAATCGAAATTGTGGCAAATGATGAATTAATTGTGAGCGAGAATATCGATGAGTTATCGCACTATGATTGCAGCGAAAATAAGCAAATGACTCCATCGAGCGATTATCAAATTAAAACTAACATAAACGTTAAGAAAAATAATAATTCGGACGCACCTATTTGTGCGTCACGGCGTAAAGAAACCACAACAGGCGAAGGCATTCAAACGATAACTACTACAACTGGTAGTTTAATGCGTTATTCTACCCGTAAGAATTTATAGATTAGAACTTATATTTGTCCCATATTATTACGGTGTTATTATTATTTTTCCTAAATAAAGTTATTGGTGAAAATGGTAAAAAATACAAATGCGAATTCGATAGAATGTGCAGTTTTGCAACTTATTATCTTAAAGATTTGGAACGCCATTACAGGTTATTACCTTACCTTAAAATTAAAATATTGCTTTTTTGAAGGAGTATTTTGTTTTTTATTATAGTTTTCTATTGTTGTTATTATACAGGATTCATACTGGAGAGAAGCCTTACCATTGCGAAACTTGTGGCCGAAATTTCAATCGTTCGGATAAACTAAAACTGCATGAAAGATCACACACTGGAGAAAAACCATATAAATGTGATCAATGTAAGCGTCAACAAAAACTTAACCATTTCAATAGCAACATTTGTACATTTTATTAACGTAATATAATTGATTATTATTAATTAGGCGCTTACGCATCCAGTGATAGAAGTAGTTTAGTAAAGCATCAGAGAATTCATACGGACGAAAGGCCTTACAAATGCCAATTATGCCGGTACTCATTATTTTATTAAGTTACTGATTTAAATTACTGCTTATTATAATAATACGTATTTACATCTAACTTAGATATGCGAGTCGTAATTCAAGCCAATTAGTTGTTCACTTAAGAACGCATACAGGTATCATCTAATTTCGTTACTTAAATAACTTTAAAACTTTGTAAAATGGTTTGCGACCAAACCCTGAATAAAAGATGGAATTTTAAGCAATGGGATGATTTCGAATAAATTTAAATTCGGTATTCATTAAAATTAAATAGTTTAGATCTCATCTTGAATTTTATGAATCAGATTTGTACTCAATTTCAAGATTTAGTTGATTATTTGAAAAGTGCAGCTCTAGAAAGAATAGAGGGAGAAACCACATATTGAGTTGAGCGGAATAAGATTAGTCAGATTACAAGCATAACCACAGTTTATTTTTCTTTAGCAGAATATACACTTTGTAATGCACATTACAATATGTGTTGGCGATTTTACTTATAGGCACTAACGTTATAAAGATGAGGATTATAGTTATCATAGATAACGCAAAACTCCATTTATCTGTAAATTATGGTAGATTTGTATTCGAGGATAACGGATTCTGCCTTCAAAATACACTTTTTACTCACTAAATTACATGTATTTTATTGGTTTGACAGGAGACGCACCATTCCGTTGTATCTTCTGTACGGCTTCATTCAAAATTAACTCGGATTTAAAACGTCACTTGCGATTACATACTGGCGAAAAACCTTTTGCGTGCGAACAGTGTGATTATAAATGTGCGATTAAAGGTAATTTACGAATGCATATTAAACTGAATCATTCTGACGAAAGCCAAATGAGTTGCAACGAATGCGATTTCATCGCCACCTCTAAAAGATTACTGAAAGAGCACCTTCGAGAGCATAACACAAAATCATTGCGATGCGATCATTGCAGATACACAACGAGTTCGCGTTCTGCTTTGAATAACCACGTGAGGTGTGTTTCCATCATGTTTTAATTAATTAACAATATTATTGATTAACATTTGCTGTTAACTATAGGATACATACAAACGAAAAGCCGTATGAGTGCGATGTATGCGGTTATTCTTGTCGTCAGGCCTGCAATTTAAGGACACATTTGAAGAAGAAACATCCCGACTATGAGGTTGGTTTTATTAGGAGAAAAAGACGGATTAAACAAGAACCTCAAGAAATAATGAAGAGAAGCGTTCGTGGAAAAGCGAGAGCGTATTGTCAGTCGATATATCAGTGCAATTTGTGCGACTGTTCTTTTGTTCGCGAAGATTCATTGCGAAGTCACATCAGGCATCATCAGGACGTTGTGCCACAAACCGCAGCGCTCGCTATATTGCAATTACAGCAGGATTCTAGTATTAGTGACACTGAAGTGGTTAATGTATCGATTATAGAAAAAAATTCGTGTGGCAATGAAGAACCACAGGACGCTGAGCTTGAAGTGATCACTTCTGATAAATTTCCGAATGATAATAATTCGAAAGTTGTAGAATCAGAAAACACGATACCAGTAAATAGTCAACTGTATCAAAGGTTAATGCAAGCGAATTCAGTTTCAAGCGATGAACAATCGCAAGAGAGGTCATTGTTAGCCATTTCGAAACGCGGTCGTCCTCTAAAGAAGCTTTTGCAGAAAAGCACTGCGCAGACAACGACCAAACAAGTGATGTCAAATCAGCAATCATTGCAATTAGTTGCTTCTCAAACAGCAGGTGGTCAGGTATTGTATCAGCTCTCTCCTGGTATGCGAGTTGTTCCTTACCTGTCTGTTGGTCAAGCAAACAATACTGTTTTAGTTATTAATGGCCAATCACTCGCAAGAACTGATGATACTATTTTGGCTACAAATGCTTGCGAATAATAGACTGTTGAGCATCAAATACGCAAATAAATGTATCATTTTCTGAGATAATTCAGATTTCAAGAATGCAATCAAATTTGGGAATTTTCAATATTTTTTAATTTAATGTTAATTTATGAAAGTGAGAAATCGTAATAAATACATAGGAAATCTGTATGAAAAATAAGATTTTTTGTCTGTTTTCAATTACAATAATATTTATCAGATTTAAGTTTAAATAATAGAATATTTAGAGAATAACAACTGTTTTTAATATCAATCTAATTGAAAAACAATTATAAAAATATATAACATAAATATGCGTATAAATAACACAATATGAAGTGATTAGTCTTTAAGTATTATATAAATCATTTTCACAGCAATTTGTCAAATTTTTAAAAAAATTATCATACAACTGATGCTTAGTTACTTTGATTTTGGAAAGAATTATTTTACTTTTCGTAAAGTTAATAATAATTTAGTATATCGTATTTTCAAAAGATTTGCGTGAAAAAAATTCATTATACCATAAAAATTCTATAATATACCGCAAATGAATTGATGAACTTGAGCTTTATACAGTATTTATACTTTAGTTGAATGTTAATATCTTAAAATTAACAATTCATCAAAAAAACAATTAGTCTAAACGTATATAAATAAGTAAATGCCAGTTTAATAACTTTAAAAAACAAAGTTTTAAGTTTGTTCGCATTGCCATATGATAACTTCATTTCGATCCTCATTTTGCCGCTCATTGATAACATTTTCTATAACTTTAATATCGTAAACATTAGTAATAACACAGCTATTTTCCAACTCATTTACGGTGAATGGTTCGTATAGTTTAATCACAAATCCAGGTTTTAGCTGCAAATCGATCAGTTTTGTGTTTGTTATTATAATAAACTGTTTGTTAATTTCGAAATGATTGTTATCATTATTAGTAACAAATGCGTGGCAAACGCATAATCCATACCGCATTTCCACATTCGTCACACTCAGTGTCACACTTTTTTGATTATCGTACGAATCGTTCACCAATCGGTTCAAACATTTGATTTGCGATTCAATGCGCCATTGTTTTTGCTCCTTTAAAACACTCAATACTTTTGCGCTTAAACTATCGGAAGTTAACGATCTTTTGGTTACAAATTTGCTTAAATTTTGTATGGATTTGTCCAACGATTTAATAAATAATGAGTCATTTACGCGTTTATTATCTCTGACGCCAATTCTGGGCGCAATTGGGGACGAATGCGGTGATATTATGAGCTGAGTTAGTGGTTTAAGCGGTGAACTCTTATCCTCGATAACTATTTGTGACGCAATTTGTGACGAACTTGAGCTCAATTCAGTGTTTAAACTTAGCGTGTCTTCTTTACCAGTGATTTCAGTTTCTTCCAGACAATTTCTGTAACGATTGCGCTTCGAGTTTGCTCTTTTGTTTCCAATCGCTTTAACGTTGGCATTGATTGTTGTGGTTGTTGTGACGCGTGTTTGTGTGGGACACATAAACGCGTTATTTTTGGTCAGCGTTTGCTTTATCGGTTCCTGAGGTTTCGATTTTCGACTATGTTTTGAACTGGAATCCGATGAACTGTTTGTTAAAGTTGATTGCGATCGAGTTATGACTGATAATTGATTTTGGGAATTACGTGAACAATTGTTTGAATATGTCGATGTTGTGGCAGAATTGTTGCACGTTTTCCCACTCAAATCGAATCCATCGCCAGCTGTCCACGAATTACAGTATGATTTGTCCGATGGATTCACTGATTTGATTATTTTTGCCAAATTGTGTGGAATTTGTTGTTTTAGCGTTCGTTTATTGTTAAGTTTTCGGTTCATTTTGACAAATAGTTTATTACATTAACTTTTACTGTAAGTATTCAATCAATCATTTTATGCGCGTTTTCTGAACAAATCCATTTTCATACATAAATCACGATATTATAATTAGTCCAGAACTTAGTTTAACTTTAAATTGGGAGTAAAATAAGTTATAAAATAAACGTTATACATGTATGCGCATATATGATGACGATTGTTAAACTGTTTTACAGATTTAAATGATTGGTTAATTGATTGGTATAAATGTTTGTTAAACAAATGTCATCATTGATTATTTAAATTATTAATCGATTGTTTTTTATGTTTGTTTACAATTAAAACAATAAATCGTTTCCATGTTTTTATCTTACGTTAGTTAATACATAAGTTTATTTATTTATTAATGAATGGAAAGTATTTGAAACTCAATTGAAACACACATATGATATCATATTATATTTTATTTATGCTATAATTGAAGTGCCATTAAATTAACAATGTTTCCATCGGTAACATTAATATTGACCGTATTATTCACCGGTTATATACTACACTCCATGTACACTATATATTCGTTATACAATCCTCAACAGTGCAATGCAAACACCGATTTATGTCTTAAACCGGTTTGGAAAGAGACCGATATTTATCACGTAATCATTGTTTTATTAATTATAATTCTCTGTTTTTTGTCTAATTGTTTTCGTTATCGTTGTCTATTTTCATTGTTTTCATATATTAGCGGAATTTAGTGATTTAGTTTTGAGCTAATTTTAAATAAAATAAAAGTTTTCATTTTTGTTATTTGGTTTGTCGATTTAAAAATCAGTTTATTATTAATTAATGATAAAATATTGTAATAATACTTTAATTAATTTAATTGTTGTTTTAAAGCTATTCCTGTTCACATCACTTGATTCGCATCCTTTGGCCGCAAAGTTAAAAGTAATTCATTTTAATAACCGATTCGCACTTTCGGAGCAAAATACGATGTAATCATAAGAATTCGTAAATTAAAAATCCATATAACGTTTATAATTTTGTATTCACGTGTTAACTATTAAATCTCATTTTTTAGATCCATTGATATATCGCTTCCATCCCAAACAGTTAATAACGGTTCACTTTATTTGCACGCTGTGTTGACGCCATTAAAAAATAATAAGCTCACGGAGAGTGTGATCACTGATAAGAACACATATGTGGCCACAACTATTCTCACTAAATATGCTATCAAAGAGAGTCAATCATTTAATTTGCTAAACAGCGGCAAAGCCGAGAGTCAGAAGCAAAACACTAAGAAACTACGATCTCGTGAACGTCCGGTCACTCATTGGAAACCAAAAGTTATATTAAATGTTGTGTCCAAACCATTATCGTTGTCCCGAAGAGCACTTCCCGGAGAAATTGCTCATTTAATCAAGTATTTTGTTAAATAATTTTTTTACTATTAATAGTCAAATAGTATTATTTTTAAATTTAAGACTATCACCGAACAAAGAATATTTGCCAATCGTTTATATCAGTGAAGTTCGTCAAAGAGTAAAAGACTTGTGGGTAATTATAGTTATTAATAATGTCATAATATATAACGTCATTAAAATATAATTTCAATGATAGCCCGTTAACGAAAGCAATCCATTAATGCCTCTTGAAATCGTGTTCGAACCAACATCTATCGGAAAACTACGTTTCATTATAATAATTGAAAATTCACTAAACTCGATGAAAGATTTGGGTTTTACCGATTTAGACACTGATGACATAAAAGGAATATTTTTTGATACTAACATATATTTACTACTTTTAACCGTTTTTGTTACATCATTCCACGTATGATTTTTGATATAACAAAAATCATTTGTCGGTATTTTAAAAAAGTTCATATATACAGGTATTGTTTGACTTTTTGGCTTTTAAGAATGACATACAGTTCTGGAGACATAGAAAGTCAATGGAAGGCATTTCTTTTAGCACATTGTTATGGAGATTCGTTTCGCAATCCATAATCACATTATATTTAATGGACCAAAGAACTAGTTATCTAGTTTTAATTCCATCCGGCATTAGCACTGTTATAGAGTTATGGAAGTTAAAGAAAGCTTTGAAAGTGAATATCAGCGGATGGAAGATAACGTTTCAAAATCGTACTGACGCTGAACGGGAAACCGATTCTTATGACTCAAAGTTTATGAAATATATGTCATTATATTTATTGAGTCCACTGGTCATTGGAGGAGCTATTTATTCAATATTATACACGCAACACAAATCGTGGTATTCATGGCTCATTCAAAGCGCGGCGAATGGCGTTTACGCGTTTGGCTTTCTTTTTATGTTACCGCAACTATTCATTAACTATAAACTGAAGTCCGTATCGCATCTGCCATTGCGGGCGTTTATGTACAAAGCGTTCAATACGTTTATCGATGATTTATTTGCGTTTTTATTAACATCGATTCCAACCGCGCATAGAGTGGCTGCGTTTCGTGACGACGTTGTGTTTATCATATATCTCTATCAGCGATGGTATTTATAATTTTGTGTTTTGTTTAAATTATTCTGTTTGAGTTCAATTATATGGGTATTAATTTTTAAACAAAAATTTTACTCGATTAGGCTCTATCCTGTGGATAAAACTCGTGTTAACGAGTTTGGAGAATCAGCCGAAGATAAGAAAACCAAGTGAAGTATTTTTGCCGAATTAAATTTTATTACGATATTTATTTCTATTTTTCGTTTTCTACTTGAGAATATATTGTGTTTCAGGATTTAAATTATTTGTCTGTTAAAATGTTTCATTTAAAAACAACAGATTTCGCACAGAAAGGTTTAAATTTATAAAATTTTGCTAACTTTCATATTTGATAATTTATTATTTTTTATACGCGTGTTTATAAAATTCATTTATTTGGATTTAAAATACTTTTTAAACTACATTTACCGGCACACGAGTTGATAATATATTGTTATAGTGCTACTGTAGACTGCATTTTTGTTTTAGTTAATATAAATTATAAATTCCTATAAGGTATGAATGGTATGAAATTAGATTAAAAGAAATTAAAAGTAATACTATTAGTTAATCATTTAAGTTTACTTATTCAATATAAGCTTATGTTATTTAATTATTAGTTTAATATATGTGTTTGATATGTTATAAAGAGATTAAATACTTAACATTTTAGATGCAGAGTTTTTTTCTCTAATAATTACTGTGTTATTCAGTGTTAGATAAAAATTTATTAATGAATTTTGATATCGTTTGTCTCAAATTGGAATAAATTGAAAAAAATAAATAAACAAGAATTTTAATTTTGAAGCAGAAATTTCATAAAATACTTTATTTTTTAGCTCATTTTGTAAAAGTCAGCAATTGGATTTGACATATCCATCGTTCTGTTCACTTTTTTTCGATTTTTTTTTTACTTTTTTCGATTTTTTTTTTACTTTTTTCGATTTTTTTTACTTTTTTCGATTTTTTGACATTTTGTTCTAATTTTGAATTTTTTTTGGGTTAAAAATGTTAAGCAACAATAAAATAAGTTCATTTGGAGTAAACTGAATGCAATTATTTATCCGTATCTACCGAGGGTGATCGATAGAATAACGGGGCATTTTTAAAGTTTAATAACTTTTTAGTAAATTAGTCAAATTTTATAAATAAGCAGAGAAAGTTTTTGTTACATATCAATAAATAATTAAAACTCTTTTTCTCGTTACTTTTATGATTTTTTAATAACTTTTTTAGGTAATTTATTCGATTTATTTTGGAAGAAATTAGCCTATTTTCAACTCTTAAGTGTCTGTGACATTTCATAGCTACTAAAATATAAAACTGATCCGTTATAACTGTAGATTGCAATGTAAAATAAAGGCCTATCTATTATTTTAACATTTTATAAATTATTTTAGCTCAAAAAAATTATTAAGCTCGCGTGACCTCGATTTGAGTGCGGCATTGTATTGTCATAAACTTATCGTCTTTTCTTATCTTTAAATTTAATGTTTTGTTAATGTGATGATATAGTGTTGATTAGAGACATCATTATTCCTTTTTAATGATATTAAGTTAATCAACTTTTATTTGTGGTCATTAATTTTAAATTTATTAAGAATCTCGATAAAA